>JAQQPU010004936.1:16590-34864 GCA_029168905.1 Artemia sp. Kazakhstan ARC1039
GAGCATGTAAGTGTGACAAGGTAAACTACGACAAAACACCATTGAAATATTCCAACTCTTGCATTTCAATAAAAGAAATTCCAAAATTAACTTTAAAAATCAAGAGAATGTAACTATGACAAGGTAAACCACATCAAAACACTACTGAAATATTCCAACTCTTGTATTTCAACGAAAGAAATCCAAAATGAACTTTGAAAAATCAAGAGAATGTAACTGTGACAAAGTAAACCACGACAAAACAGCACTGAAATATTCCCACTCTTGCATTTCAACGAAAGAAATCCAAATGATCTTTGAAAAATCATGAGAATGTAACTGTGACAAGGTAAACCACGAAAAAACACTACTGAAATATTCCAACTCTTGCATGTCACAAAAGAAATTCAAAATCAACTTTGAAAAATTAAGAGAATGTAACTGTGACAAAGTAAAGCACGACAAAACACTACTGAAATATTCTAACTCTTGCATTTCAACGAAAGAAATCCAAAATGATCTTTGAAAAATCAAGAGAATGTAACTGTGACAAGGTAAACCACGACAAGACACTACTGAAATATTCAAACTCTTGCATTTCAACGAAAGAAATCCAAATGAACTTTGAAAAATTAAGAGAATGTAACTGTGACAAGGTAAACCACGACAAAACACTACTGAAACATTCCAACTCATGCTTTTCAACGAAAAAAATCCAAAATCAACTTTGAAAAATAAAGAGAATGTAACTGTGACAAGGTAAACAACGACAAAACACTACTGAAATTTTCCAACTCTTGCATTTCAACGAAAGAAATCCAAAATGAACTTTGAAAAATCAAGAGAATGTAACTGTGACAAGGTAAACAACGACAATACCTGTGAAAAGGTAAACCACGACAAAACACTATTGAAATATTCCAACTCTTGCATTTCAATGAAAGAAATCCAAATGAACTTTGAAAAATTAAGAAAATGTAACTGTGACAAGATAAACCACGATAAAACACAACTGAAATATTCCAACTCATGCATTTCAATGAAAGAAATCCAAAATGAACTTTGAAAAATCAAGAGAATGTAACTGTGACAAGGTAAAAAATGACAAAACACTACTGAAATATTCCAACTCTTGCATTTGAACGAAAGAAATTCAAAATGAACTTTGAAAAATCAAGAGAATGTAACTGTGACAAGGTAAACCACAACAAAACACTAATGGTGGGATGGGGAGCCAAAAGTTGGGGGGATGGGGCCCTTCTGTGTCTCAAATGCACAAATAAAAAAGTATTAAAAAAAAGGGGGCAAAAAAGTTGGGGGCTCTTTGGGGCCCCGGGGGCGGCCTTTGGGGTTCTTGGGGCCCTTTGGGGGCCCGGGGACCTTTTGGGGCCGGGGGGTTCCTTCGGTGTTGTGGTAGGGGGGTCGGGGACCTTTGGGGTTGGGGTAGGGATTTTTGGGGTAGGGTTTTTGGGGAGGAGTACAACACTGTTCAAATGGAACTTGTGTATTATAACGACCACAGAGTTTCACCCTCAAATAATCTTCTAAATCATCTTCTAAAATCATCTTCTAAAATACCTCAAAGGGTTTCACATAAATCATCTTCTAAATGTCTCAAAACGGTTTCGCCCAAATAATCCCTAAACGTAATTTCTGCGTGTTCCTTTTGTTTTGGCATCCCTGCGCTGTCACATTTGAAATTCCTAGGTAATCGTTTCCCGCGTTAATCTCTTCATCTCTAAGATGCTCTTGGTTACACTATTATGGCTTCGATAGAATATCAATTTATTGCTAAGTCTAATGACCTGAGAAGCCGTATTTAAAAATAGAATATTAATTTATCGCTTTAGAGTCCCGCATAATTCTAAGGAAACAAGTGATGTCATTTCTAATTCCCTTTCGTGAATCAATAATTTCCCTTAGAAACAACAAATAAATTCCCCTTTCTTGAATCAATAATTCCCCTTAGAAACAACAAATAAATTCCCCTTTCATGGATCAATAATTCCCCTTAGAAACAACGAATAAATTCCCCTTTCTTGAATCAATAATTCCCCTTAGAAACAATATATAAATTCCCCTTTTATAGATCAATAATTCCCCTTAGAAACAACAAATAAATTCCCCTCGAGTCGATCAATACATTCCCCTCGATTATGCAAATCAAGTTCTCAGAAATTCACTTGTCCTAGATCAATACATTCCCCATCGATTATGTAAATCACCCTCCGTGTCATTACACCTGGACGACCAACAACAACAAATCAATTGACCTTGACCTCATTAGACTCGATCGATAATCCTTGAATAACTTATGTCCCGTCAGCGTTTGACTCAGTTGTAGATGGCAGCAGTGGGGCCCCGTCAGTATTCTATGCCTATATATGGTGCCCCGTCAGTATTCTATGCCCATATATGGTGCCCCGTCATGAGTTATAAATAGCTTTCTACTAGAAAACGGTTGCGAATACCTTGTTGACAAAAATTCTACGTATTTTTTAATGCCCCTCGTACTACTGCATTTTGCGGTACCGGGAAGGGAAATTGGGGACCAGGAGTTTGTAATGCATTTGCTATTCTGCATCTGCTCACCCTTGCACCATTTTGGTCTCTTCTTACTGTTTCAGATGTTAAGGACATACGGAAGTGTTTGTACCAGTATGCAAAATATTTGTTACGGCTGCCTCTCTGGACTAACAACAGTTCCCTATACTCTCGGTATGGAGTAGCTAGTCCAGTGTCTGCGGTGCAGAAAAGAAATGAGAGATATTGGAGGCAGATTATTGGTGAAAGCACCACTGAAATTGTCCTTCGTTGATCATGCATTTCTTCTTAGATATGACTGCCCTTAGTTGTATCTTTTTTTTCTGTTGTATCCTTAGTTGTATCTTTTTTTCTGTTAGTTCTTCATTGTTTTGGTTTTGTTTGTATTTGTCAGTATTTATTTATTTCGTTTCCTTTTTCTTTCTTCATAACTCCATCAGTGCTGTATCTTACATTTATGATGGGCAATATATTTATAGTATATTATTATATTAGACATAAATAATAGAAACTTCTTTGATTCGAAGTAAGGGTATACGATATAATTTAACGAAACTGTATCATAGATATGGAAATTATGCTTTGATTTTTCAAACCTTGAAAATCATCTTTAGAAAAATAGATACTTCTACACTAATGAGGATATTAAAGTGCGAAACCAATCTTAGAAGTTAATTCTTAATGTGCGGTTAATTTTAAATATAGAAAGGCTTGAGAGCTAGACAGCCACCGTAAAAGAGAAAGCAAACATAACTTATTCAGGGTTGTATAAAAATGATTATATTTACTTCTTGGCGATGTTCTATTGTCACAGGGCAGAACTAAGGCAGATAGTCATACAATATAGGTAACTTAGATAGTCTATAAATTTTTTGAACCACTTGCAGGCAATTGGAGACCAAAATTCAAAGATTCAATGAATTATGACCTACCAATGCCACAAAGATTGCAAGCGAGTCGACGAATGAGATTTCTAATTAACAACGTTTTATATTAAAAATGGGCAAAGATTAATTAAAAAAAAATTAAGTTTTTCTGAGGGAAGTAAAGAGCGAAATTGGTTTCGGGCGTATTGGTTCCACGCGTATTTGTGTCGGGAATATCCATATCATGTTTATTTTTCAATCATGGTTATGTGCCTTCTATATGACTTTTTTTTAAACAGGCAAACATTAATTTAAAAAACATAGTTGTTTTCTGAGGAAAGTAAAGAGCGACGATGAAGCTTAAATGAATAAAACTTTTTACTTCATAGCCTATCTAATATATATTGATAAAACTAGTTCAAGTAAACCAACTGGTCATATTTCCCTATGTTTGTAGGACTATAGAAAACTAGCACTGAAAACACAAAACAATACAGTAGTTTTTGTACAGTGAAAGTAAACCATTTAGGACACTTTTAACAGTTACAAAATAAAGCATTTTAGGATTGTTACTTTATTTTTCTATCTATTTCGTTTAATTTGGCATCACTTCTACACAATGAGCTCGGTCCTATGATTGACTGTCGTTTTGGATCTGAAAATGATACTTTATGATCATTTAAGACAAGTTCAAAATGAACTAATTTGTATTGTATTAGGACTGCAGACTCACTTTCAAAATTGTATCATAACTCAAAATTCTTTGTTGTGTGAAATGACCAGACTTCATTTATGGTTTATTTGTTCACTATTTCGAATAATACAGGGTGAGACCAAGATTTTACCTGATATTAAAAAAAAAAAACTTTCCGAAAAATAAGTTTTTCAAAGAAAAGTAAAGACCATTTTAAACTTAAGCTCAGCACATACAAATACATTTTAAAATTCAAACTCAAAACGACCAGAAATTACTATTAGAGAATAAATGAGACCCAAAACGAACAGAAATTAAATAGACAATCATAGCAAAAACATACAACAAGTAATAATATAAATGAACAAATAGATCTCAAAGCAAGTAATGCTTACATTGAATATGAAAATCAAGCTTAAAACGAAAAAAAAATTTTTGCTATTGAAGTATAAATGAAACTTAAAACGAACAGAAATTAAATAAACAATCAATGCAAACAAACATACAATTGAATATGCAAATCAAGCTCGAAACGAACAAAAATCACTACAAACAAGAGTTTGGGTATGGCCTCCTTCTCTCATTGTAAAAGTCTAGAACCTACAGTGTCATTGGTGTTTTACTGATTTTATGACATATATTTTCTTTTGTACTTAATATTAAAGATAAACATTAAAATTATAGTAACATTTTGAACTGATGAGCTTTCAGTAATTAATATAATTATACATCAAATATTCAGTTTAATTTACTAGCAATTTTTAAAGTTTTTAAAGATGAATATAGTTTCAGTACAAATAAATGTTTGGATACTGCCTCCTTTCCTAACTGTAAATAAAAACCAAAAGCCTACTGCGTCATTAGCGCTTAACTGAAAACGAATTATATTACAAATATTTTCTTTTCCAGTTCTTACAGCATTGAAAATAAAAATATAATTACAGTGAAAAAAATTCTTGAACTGGTGGATCTTTCAACAATTAATATCACTATACATTAAAAATTCAATTTGATCCTGTGCATATTTTCCAAGACTGTTCAAGATGCATATAGCTTTCAGTAAAGCGACGCAGTAGGTTTTAGACTTTTACACTGAGAGAAGGAGGTCATACCCAAACTCTTGGTTGTAGTGATTTTTTTTTGTTTCAAGCTTGATTTGCATATTCAATTTAACTCGTTTTAAGATTTATTTATTAATTTACATTAATATCTATTGTATGTTTGTTTGCATTGATTGTTTATTTAATTTCTGTTCGTTTTAAGTTTCATTCATACTTCAATAGGAAAATATTGTTTTTTGTTTTAAGCTTGATTTTCATATTCAATGTAAGCACTACTCGCTTTAAGGTCTATTTGTTCATTTATATTATTACTTGTTGTATGCTTTTGCTATGATTTTTATTTAATTTGTGTTCGTTTTGGGTTTCATTTATTCCCTAATAGTGATTTCTGATCGTTTTGCGTTTGAATTTTAAAGGTATTTGTATCTGCTGAGCTTAAGTTTAAAATAACCTTTACTTTTCTTTGAAAAACTTATTTTTCGGAAAGTTTTTTTTTAATTAATTTTTGTTCGTTTTTGATTGCAAAAAATTTCAAGTTTTTAAAAATTCCTTATTTCAAAATCAAACTTAAAAAAAACAAATATTCATCAAAGTATCAAAACGGGTATCAAAGTAATAGTATCAAAGTGAAAAAATGGGTTTGTGTCAACCTCGGAGTTTTTATTATCTGATGTTTGAACTATTTTTAACAAAATTGCTATCTCAAAATTTTTATCCGATGGATTTGGGGAAAAAGGGCGCGTGGGCACTTAGTAAGCTTCGGTCTTTTTTGACTCTTTAAACTAAAACTTTCTATTTTTAATCAAATGAGCCCTCTCTGAAGTTTATACGAGTACCCCTTCTATAAGAACCATATATATCCCCAGAGTATAACTTACAACGCCTTCCCTGGGCCCCGGGGGGGGGGGGGTGTTGTGTCGACCCTGGAGTTTTAATATCTGATGGTTGAACTACTTTTAACAAATTGGTCACCTCAAATTTTTATCGGATGGGTTTATCCATCCTCCAGGATGGGTTAATCCACGCCTGCCTCCAGGCCCTGGCGGGTTCCGTCGACTCAGGAATTTTTCTTATCTGAACTTTGAACTATTTTTAATGAAATGGCTATTATAAAAATTTTATCGGATGGGCTTGGGGAAAAAAGGGTGTGTATGTGTGGGGGGGTGGTAGTTGCCCTCGGATATCTTTTGACTCTTAAAAATTGAACTAGAACTTTTGATTTCCAATCAAATGAGCCCTCCCCCCCCCCTGAAGTTTATACGAGCATCCCTTTCATAAGAACCATATACGCCTCCAGGACAACATTTACAACGCCTATCCCCCGGGCCCTGGGGGAAATTTTTGTTATGTAATTTTTGTACAATTTCCAAAAAACTGGCTATCTCAAAATTTGTAGCGGATGGGTTTGGGGAAAAAAGAGCGTGGGGGGGGGCTAGTTGCCCTTAACTCTCTTGAATCTTAAAAAGTGAAATAGAACTTTCAATTCCTAATCAAATGAGCCCTCTATGAAGTTTATACGAGCATCCCTTTCATAAGAACCATACATGCCCTTAGGGCATAACTTAAAACGCCTTCCCCGACCTTTGCCGACCTTTACCTTTCGCCTTAACCGACCTTTGAACTATTTTTAACAAAATGTCTATCTCAAAATTTTCATCAGATGGGTCTGGAAAAAGAAGGCATGGAGGGCGGCTAGCCGCTCTCGGATCTCTTTCGACTATTAAAAAGTGAGCTCGAACTTTCAATTTCCAATCAAATCAGCCTTCTCTGAAGTTTATACGATCATCACTTTTATACGATCCATATATGCCCCGGGGCATAACTTACAGCGCCTGCCTCTGGGCCCTAGGGGGTTGCGACGACACCTGAGTTTTTGTTATCTGACTTTTGAGCAGTTTTTAACTTAATGGCTATTCCAAAGTTTGTATGTTTGTATTGGATGCATTTGGCGAAAAAGGGGCGTGGGTGTGGCTAGTTGCCCTCCAATCTCTTTTGAATCTAAAAAACTGAACTAGAACTTTCAATTTCCAATCAAATGAGCCATCTCTGAAGTTTTTACGAGCATCCCTTCAATAAGAGCCCTATATTCCCCCAGGGCATAACTTGCAACACCTGCCCTCGGGCCCTGGGGGGCTCTGTTGACCCCGGAGTTTTTGTTATATGGTCTATGAACTATTAAAAAAAAACTATCTCAAAGTTCTTATCGGATGGGTTTGACGAAAAAAGGGCGTGGAGGGGGGGGGGGGCTAGGTGTCCTCCAATCTCTTTTGACTCTTAAAAAGTGAACTAGAACTTTCAATTTCCAATAAAATAAGCCCTGTTTGAAGTTAATATGAGCATCCCTTCCATAAGACCCATATACGCCCAAAAGGGCATAACTGACAACGCCTGCCCTCGGGCCCTGGGGGGTTGTGTCGACACCGGTATTTTGTTATATGATCTTTGAACTATTTTAACAAAATAGCTATCTTAAAATTCTATTGGATGCATTTGGGAAAAAGAGGTGTAGGGGGGAGGGAAGCTGACTACCCTCCAATATATTTTGACGCTTAAAAAGTGAACTAGAACTTTCAATTTTCAGTCAAATGAGCCCTCTCTGAAGTTTATATGAGCATTCCTTCCATAAGAACTATATATACCCCCAGGGCATAACTTATAACCTTGCCCCTGAAGACTGTGGATGAAATGCCCTGCTCAAACATATTATTTCTAGAACTTTCAATTACGTTGAACGAAATGGCTATATCAAAATTTTGATTGGATGTGTTTGGGGAAATGGTGGGCGTTGAAGGGGTGCCAGTTGCCTTAGAATCACTTTCGACTATTAAAAAAGGAACTAGCTATTTAAATTTCCAATCGAATGAGCCCTTTCTGAAGTTTCCACGACAACGCTGTCTCAACAAAACCTTATATGCCCCCAGGGCATAACTTACAACCCTTGACTTGAGTGCTGTGGGGGGATCGTCATCCTCAAAGACCTAATTTCCAGAACTAAAAACTACGTTTAATAAAATGGGTATATCAAAATTTTGATTGGATGTGTTTGGGGAAAAGGTGGGCGTGAGATGGGGGTTAGTTGCCCTCCAATCACTTTCCACTATTAAAAAGGGCACTAGGTCTTTGAGTTTCCAATCGAATGAACCTTTTTTGAAGTTTCTACGACAAAGCCTTCTATAAAAATCTTATATGCCTTGCAACTTGCAACCCTTGCCCTTAAGGCTGTGTGGGAGTGTCCTCCTCAAAAACTAAATTTCTATCTGGAAATTAACTACGCTGAACAAAATGGCTATCTCAAAATTTGATTGGATGTGTTTCGGGAAATGGTGGGCGTGGAAGGGCTCTTAGTTGCCCTCCAATCACTTTCAACTATTAAAAAGGGCACAAGCCACTCAAATTTCTAATTGAATGAGCCCTTTTTGAAATTTCTACGACAACTTCTTCGATACGAAGTGCCCTGCTCTAAAGAAAAAAAAATAATACACTGTGCCAACACCATTCTTATACGGTCCCGTGGCATAACGTAAAACCCTTGCCCAGAGGGTTGTGGGGGAGTGTCCTCCTCAAGAACATATTTTCTATCTGGAAATCAACTAAGCTGAACAAAATGCCTATCTCAAAATTTTTATTGGATGTATTTGGGGAAATGATGGGAGTAGGAGGGGGCTAGTTTCCCTCCAATAACTTTTGACCCTTAAAAAGGGTACTAGAACTCTCGATTTCCATTCGAATGAGCACCCTTTGAAGTTTCTACGACGACCCCTTCCATATGAAGTGCCTCTGGAAAGAAAATAATAATAATAATAAAACATTGGAGCCGTATGGCCTTTACTATAGGCAACGCTACAGCGTTGCCTCTGAAAATCAATGCATCATCTTTGCTGTTTAATGGCTTTGAACTTTTGAAGATAATATTCATTTTTATGCCCAAGTTTTTGAGTTATTATTAATTGTACACTGAAAGTTACTGCTATCACAGCTCGTGTAAGACTATGAAAAGTGTTATAGATTAGTTTGTTGCTGTGAGGCTATTTACTTACTTTTGATCAATATTCTCGTTTTTTATACTTTGTTTTGTGTTTTCAGTAATGTGCTGGTTTTCCATAATCCTACAAATAGAAAAACACTTGCAGTTGGTTTACTTGCACTAGTTTTATTTACATATATTAAATAGGCTGTGAAGTAATATTTTTTTCGTTTTAAGTTTCAACTTCGCTCTTTACTTCCCACAGAAAAACTTAGTTTTTTAAATGAATATACTTAAAGAGCACAGTCATTACCCCAACGTTAGTCCTTGTCTTCAAAGGTAGCAGTGGATTTTCAAAGTTTCTGTCTTTGAAATCTTCAACATGACTGATCGGCTGTTTTGGTTAAATTCCTTATGAAGGACTATTAAAAAGGGGTGATCCAGCTAGGAATGAAGACTTTTGGAACAAAGAATTTATTCCGAGGTTTCTTGCCCAAAAGAAACAGATCTGATAAAGGTGGGCTCTCAAAGAAGAAGAGACTGAGAATAAAGCTTCCAGGAAACGAAGCTAGTCAACTCCTTTGATGGATTCGCTTTAAAAGGTGGTTTAAGATAGTAAGATGGTTTAACGATAGTATGGGGTTCATTAAGGGAAAATAAGTGACTTCTTTTCTTATGTTACAATAAAGCAGACTATTCAACCAACAAACAATTTATCCCTCTAAAAGAAATCTGCTTGAATGGACCATGAAACATTAATGGAGGCTCAGATGTACCAAACAGTCTGAAAGTTATTTTGTTGTCAGCAAAGTGGTACAGAAGCTCGTTAGATGGGCCCACGTGTCCTAGGTATCCACAAAAATCTCAAGTATTAGTGGTATCTTTACTTTTTTTCTTATTTGGATAGTTTTATAATAGTACAATACTCGTTAATAAAAAGAAATTCAGTAGCAGCGACTCATATATTAAAAGTGATAGTTAACAATAGCACCTGTTACTATCATTTAAAATTGTTAACACTTCCACAAAAATAAAGAAACATTGCATGCAGATAAGAATCAATTCTTAGCCATTATCGGCTTGTCGTGTTTATTTTCTAAATCCTTATTGGAAAATTAATCCATCAATTGCTCTAGGTTATTGCTAAGTGAACAATCAGCTAATACAAGATAATGATAATGTAGACACTGAGTAAACAATCCAGAACTTATCTGTCAAAATTAATAATCCTATGACTATAGATTAATTGAAACTGTGTACCTATAAATTCAGAGAATGAGAAAGAAGGCCAATTGGGCGTGGTTTATTTTATAAATAGTTTCTGAGATCCCGGCTCTCGCTTTTCTTACGTCACCGCTGTTTTGATGTCATGAAAAAGATTGCACCACAACAACGTTTCTTTTTCTACCATTTTAGGTTGCAAACTATTTTGGCTTGGATAGAGCCAAACAGGGGCGTCATTTGGGGGAGGTAAGAGGGGGTATTTGCCCCCTCCCCAATATGGTAGAGAAAAAACATTGAACATCCCATGCCCTTTGACTATCTGGATATGGAACCCTCTTACCCCCCCCCCCAATAAACACGCTGGAGATTCAACCCTGGAGCCAAAGCAATGGTAAGTGCAAATTGTGAGACAACCAATCAGTTTGTCAGGGCTAAAAGCACCCTTAAGTATCGGTCATCCTAAAATGGTCATGAAAACCAAAGAGTGTTTTCTTAGCATGGGTAGCAATAGGGCCGTTCTTTTGAACTAAGATCTTACATCTAAGATTTCACATTTTTCTGCCAACATTTCAGTTCTTTTAACCAATCTTTGTTCTAAGATCTTACAGTTCACTGATGTTAGCGAAAAGTTTGAAGAGAACCTTGATGATATACTCATCATTGTTTTTAGACCGCTGGTCAGAGCAGAATGATTAAAGACGTTTGCAAAAGAACGCTATAAGATGTAAGATGTTAGTGTTAAGATTTCACTTTTAAGCGTTCTTTGTCAAAAGATGTAAGATCTTAGCACAAAGATGAGCAAAAGAACAGCCCTAATGTATGGGCTGTTTTTTTTTCCAGGAGTAATCATACCGAACCTTTGGTCGTAGAAATCGCGATAGCAGTCATGTGACCCAATCTTAAAAGTTATATCTCCTATTTCGAGTCGAAAAAGCTTATGCCACAACAAAATGACATTTTCTGCTACTTTGTAACATAAAATGAAATTTTGGCTTACATAGAGCCGAAATTCAATGAGTGATGATTCTGAGATAGCAAATGATATGGAAACCATTGATAAGCTGCATCTAAAAAGTATTCAGGTTTTGTAGCTCCCTACAATTTGTAACATGATGGTTTAATAGTGGCTGAACGAGAAAACTTTAGTCTACAATAACCGAATTTAAAAACTCGTTAGAAATACAAAAGTTTATTGTGAAAACATTCGTCATTATTGCTAACTTGAAAATAAAAGCAACAACTCAAGTTCAACTAAACAGTATTTAAAATTTCCATTTTTTTTTCTTTATAATTTCGAAAAAGAGCCAAAATCCCTTCAAAATGACGGCAGATGGCCACGAAAATTAAACAATCGAATCAGCGCTATGGGAATATTTACGGGTAGGTTACATTCCCCCTTCTTGAAACTCCAAGGAAAATCATATCTCAGAAATTCTTATTCATTTTTTGATTTTCTTCCCAAGAGGAATCTAACGAATCTAACAAGTCATCATAGTATTTCGAGAAAGGACTCTCTGGAAACATATTTGAAGTTGAATTATGTATCTAGTTAAATTCTCACCCATATATCTTCCTGCCATCAAGATTTTTTAATGTGTTTCCGAACGATCTGTGGTAATGAACTGTAAATAAGAAGTAAGCCGGCTCAATAGTAACCAAAACTCTAAAAAACGGAATTTTGATATCAATAGATATTATAAAAATTGGCTACCCATCAAAGGCAACGAAAATGAGAGAATTTGCCTAATTTTCGAAAAAAAAACATCCCCCTAATAATCACAGAATCACCGTATCAGAAACCTTACTGTAAAGGTTTCAAGCTCCTACCTGCAAAATAGCAGAATTTCGTATTTTTCGACAGGAGAAAGATCACAGATGTGTCTTTATTTGTTTGTTTAATGTTTACGCCTGAAACAAGGGGTGATCGTATCGACCCGATGTTCATAGAATATCAGGAGGGGGCTCATTTGAATGGAAAATGAAAGTTCTATTGCCCTGTCTCAGTGGCCAAAGATGTTGAAGAGCAAGTAGGCCCCCTTCCATGCCTTTTTTCAAACTTGTCTGATCAAATTTTGAGACAGCCGTTTTGTTCAATATTGTTGAAAGGCCAAACGACTCTGACTTTGGAGATATCATGACTCCCACAGCCCCTGGGGAAAGGTCTTTATGTTATAAAAGTTTTCCAATTGTTTACATATAGTATTTATTATTGGGAAGTATCCATACATTTTTCGGGTGGGGGAGGAATTTACTGCTGGGGGGATTTTGCATGAGATGCATTTTCCCTGGGGCGACTTTTTCAAAGGAAATTTTATACAGGGGGAGTTTTCCAAAACTCCTGTACGAAATTCTTCTTATATATTGATTTATTTTCTGCCGACTCAATTTTAAACGAGGAGACGTTAAAGGTAGTTGCCTTGTGTAAATTTTTACTAGGATATATTTTACTAGATTTTACTAGGAAATATCTAGAGATCATATCCGTGGGGAGGAGGTTTTCTTCTGTTGAAGTGGAGCCAGATTTCCTGATTGTTAAAAAACGATCAGAAATTAAATAAAAAACAAGCTTTTTCAAGTGAAAGTAAGGAGCAGCATTAAAACTTAAAATGGACAGAAATTACTACGTATATTGTAAAGTTCTTTCCCGTGTTTCTTATTTTATACGTTTAATGACCCAAACACCTAAAAATAAAATAAAACACAAGAATTTAGATATTTAGAATATTAGAATATCTGCATCTTCTCTCTTCCGAAACCAGACGGTGTTAGATCTGCATGTTGCCAACGTAACTTTCCCGATCGAGGCTGAGTTTCATACAAATCACAGGCTTCACCGTCCTTCCGGAACGGGTAGTTGTGCAACGTCCAGCAATTGATTAACCGAGTTGGTCTGGTCGTCGGGGGTGACGTCTCTGCAGTTGTTGTCGGGTAAGTCACTGGGTAAGAAACTGGTCGATTCGGTGTCACTGATGTTGTTACTAGGTAAGTTCGGGCAAGATAATCCTCTGAATGGATATTCGTAAGTTGTTTCTTTATGGGTGTCATTGTCCTGGATATCTGTTGTTTTTAAGCAGATAAATCCGCGATTGCGACTAATCTTACCACCACTATCTAGAAGTACGGTATAAGATCTAGGACGGTATGGGAGCTGTTCAGTTACAAATGTTTTTTTCCATTGTTCATTTTCTTGTAGCTTCACCCAGTCCTTTTCTCCTGCTCTAATAGGACTGAGATCTTTGGCTGATCTGTTGTAATGCATTTGCTGGATTTTCTGGGCATTTCTCCTTCTTTGTTCTATCTCTATCAGATTTGTGCATTTCGGCATTAACGCTTGTGGTATAACAGGCAGTATGGACCGAAATTGTCGATTTATGCTGAACTGCACTGAAGACAAGAATCCATCAACGGGAGTGTTCCTATGCTCCAATAATGCAAGATATAGATCTCTCCTGTTGTCCAAGGCTTTAGCCATAATTCGCTTTGCTGATTGTACCACTTTCTTACTCATTCCATTCGCCTGTGGATATCGTTGACTCGAGGTTATATGTTCGATGTTCCAGGTTTCAGTGAATTTCCAGAACTCTTTAAAATGTTGTGAAGTTGTTGGGACGTGTATTATTATGGTATTTGAGTGTTTTAGTCGTAGATGCCTTTATTCTCCCTTTATAGGGGAGATAAATTCTGACCCTAAGGTACTTTAACTTAAGTAGCGTGCCTTAGGCTATGACCGAACTAATGAGGCATACCAGCTGGGTATGTTCGAGGGGCTAAAGGTAGATTGTAGAGAGGTTGTCTAAAATACAATACTTTTATTCATTTAACATATAATAATAATCAGATATATACTTTCTACTGGGACTGGCTGTCCCAAGTAGACCACAAGTCTCAGAAACTACAATAATATATAATAAGATACTTAGATACTTACAATGATAAGACAAGATTCCAAGGTATTTCTAAAAACAACGGACCAGAGGTCAGTCCGGCATAAAGTTAGTATCAGATCACCCCTTCCAATAAAATGTATCTTTTATACATTTCTATCAACCACACCTTCCCACGTAATCGCTAGGAAGTGGTAATTTCTGAATTTCCCGTTAAACAGAACTTGGCAGGATATGTTCCTTATCTTAATAAAAAGTGGTATTTCAAACCTTCATATTTGTGTCTTATATATTTTTACTCAATTAATAATTAACTAAATTAGAAAGCTTTACCACAAAAAGAAAACCTGGGGCTATAAGATAAGATAAGATTTATTGCAAAAAGCCTGTGGGCCATAGCAACACATAATAAAATCTATAAACAAACACTCAGGAACAAAATACAACTTTAGATAGTAAAAATCAAAAAAGGAAAAAAGAAAAAGAACAACAAAACGACAAAAAAGAAACACACCAAGGTTCGACTTTTAACCAACAAACACCATATAATAAGATTCAAATCATAAAAATATCAGGCTATCCCCTCAAACATGATTTAGTCCCTAAACGAAGAAAATTACACAACTGTTTAATAGCACATGCGTTCCTCTCAGCCATCCGCTCTATTAACCAGCATTCGCTCCCAAACACTCGTCCGAAACATTCATTCCGCAGCTCAGACAGCTCTTCACACTCGAATACAAAATGAAATAAGTTTTCATTCACCAATCCACACATTGGGCAGAAATAAGGGCCAGCCGCCAGCTTAAACTTTCCCAAACATTTCCTTCTCTCACCTAAATCCAAACTATCCCCTCTTACCAACAACAAATTCTTCAAATCTTCTTTATTCAAGCCAAATTTAAGATAAACCTCCTCCCCCCAACCGTCTTTGGCTTGGGAGTAAAACCTCAAAGACATAGATTGGTCCTTATGAGCTTGCCACTCTTGGATTTCTTGGTCCTTTAGGGTTCGCTGGGCTTCCTTCCATACTGACACGGTTTCATCCATAGGGCCTTTTCCTTCATTCCACATCTCTGAAAGTCCACAGAGGTCCAGTATTTTATTAACCTGATTTGACCATGAATCACGTCTACCATCCTTCAAGCTCTCCAAATAAGCTGCCTTAAGAAGCCGAACTCTAGGTAGCCTAATTATCTTCTCCCAGAATTTTACCATTCTAACCAATCTAACACTCCTTAAAGAAAAAAGCCCCAAATCTCCTTTCAGTACCACTGAACTAAATGAATCCTTCAAGCCTAGAATTCTCTTAAAATATCTTAGGTGAACTACTTCTAGCTTAGCTCCTTTGGCAAAACCCCAGACCTCAGAGCCCCAATGTAGACTAGAAGCTACCTTTGTCTGGAAAACTCTTTTCTGGATCCTCATGTCAGCTAGCTGATTTAAATTACTTCTCAAAAGCATATTTATTAGCCTATTACCCCTTAAATTACAATCTTCTACATGCCTAGACATCCCCATTAAAGCACTAAACTTAACACCCAAATAAACAAATTCATCATTAACCTCTAAAACCTTTCCTCCAAAATTAAAATGAACCTCTGAATCAACATCTCCTTTACTCCTAAATACTAATACTACTGATTTCTTAGCGTTCAACTCTAACTCCTTCTTTTCTAAATAATTTTTTATTATATCTAATTGCTTCTGAAGGTTCTCTCTGCTATCCGCCACTAGAGCTATATCATCCGCGAATAACATGTATGATAGCCTATACCAATCCAAAGATACATAAGGGGCTCCATTATTTTTCATAAACCTATCTAAATCATTAACAAACAAGAAGGAGATAAGGAGATAATGTACATCCTTGTTTCACACCCACATGAGACGTGACCAGCCTATAAAAATTTCCCATAACCTTCACAGAAAATTTCACCCTCCGATACATATCTGCTATTATTGCTACAAAACAAGACGGCAAGCCTATTTCTAACAGACTTTCAATTAATAACCTCCTATTTACCGAATCAAAAGCACTTTTCAGGTTTAAAAAGGCTACGAATAGCCAACCAGTTTTTCCTCTAGCATATTTCCTTCTCAATGCATCCAAAGTAAAAATATGGTCAATAGTGCTGAATGTCGATCTGAATCCCGCTTGTATCGGGCTAAGTATTTCCTCCTTATCTAACCAATCTCTTAGCCTAAATTCCAGAACCTTACAAAATAATTTACTTACCACATTCCCACTAAAGAGTCAAAAGTCATTTTTTCGGGTATTCCGTATCTTGAAAAATGTGCTTTGAGCTTCACTATAACTTGATGTGAGTTGGTATAACTCAATTTATCCACTTTGGACATACGGCTGTAGTAGAAAACAATGGTGAGATATTCGTTACCTCGAAAAGTGAATAAATTGGCACCGACATGCTGGTATGGCCATTTTGGTATTTGTGTGCTGATCATTGTTTCTTTCTATTGTTCTGCTACAGATTTGGCACAGACTTCATACCTGGTGACTATTTCTTCGATATTTCTATTCATATTTGGCAAGAAAACCGTTATTCTTGCCCTTTCCTTTGTTTTGGCCATTCCTAGATGTGAGATATGTAGTTGCTCCAAAATACCTTTTCTCAGCGAACTTGGATTGATTATCCTTTCTCCTTTCAAAATCACGTCTTCATTGACGGTCAGTTGGTCAAAATAATTCCAAAATGGCGTAGCGGCTGACAGTGTCATCTTTCGGTTGTTGGACCATGCCTTTTCTATAATACGTTTCAAGACTTTCAGTTCGGAGTCGTTTTGAGTCTCTATTCGGATCTGATTCATCATTTTACTCGATATTGGCAGATCTCTAAAGAATGTGTGTACAGCATATCTATTTCTTGATTCTGAGTCGGTATCTAAATCAAGTAGAACCATTCTAGACAGGGCGTCAGATACTGGAATCTCTTTTCCAGGCTAAAAGTGAAATGTCAAGTTGTATTTCTGTATACTCAACATCATTCTTTGTAGTCGCGGTGGCGCCCTGCAGATGGATTTGCTCAATATTGACTCCAACGATTTGTGATCAATAGTCACGCGTGCTTTCCGGCCGTACAAGTAACGATGAAAATGCTTACACGCAAATGCTATTCCCAGCATTTCTTTTTCTATTTGTAAATATAGTTTCTCTGCCTCTGATAAGGAATGTCAAGCAAATGCTACTGTGCCTCCATCTGCTATCACCTGTGCTCCAGGGCCATGCGGTGATGCACCTGTAATAGCCTCTTCGTTGGTAGCCTATTGATCAAAGTATGAGAGGTTGTCGTAAATTGCTTTCTGGATGGCTTTCCTTGCAGCATTATGCTCTTTTTCCACTGGAGCTCCTTGGCCTTGGCTAGTTCTCTCAGGGGGTGATTCAGAGTTGATAAATTCGGAATGTATCTAGATAGATAGTTGTACATGCCCATCAATGTTTGGAGCTCTTCTTTGTTTGATGGCGATGGCATTTCACTGAAAACACGTGTTTTGTTTTGATCAGATTTGACTCCCATGATTGTCAACAGGTGCCCAAAATAGGGTACACTTTCTTGGTCAGAAATGCATTTTTCTTAGTTAAATTTTATTATTTGTTCTTCTGCTCTCTGTAGCACTGATCGTATTACCTGATCATGCTCGTTGCCATTTTTTGCAACTCCAGCCATATCGTCGACTATCAGTCCTATTGATAAGCCTTCGAACGCTGACTCCACGCGTTTTTGGTATTCATCTTGTGCGGATATGACTCCGAATGGGTATCTTTTAAGTCTATACTTTCCGAATGTGGTGTTAAATGTAGTGAGATTTGCTGATTCCTCATCTAATATCATTGACCAATATCCGTTCCTAGCATCCAGTTTGAAAAACTTTTTAGCTCCATGACACTTGGCAGCCACGTCTTCAAAGTAAGGTATTGGGTGGTAAGGTTTTTTATCCACTTGTTTAAATCGACCGGACCTAAATATATTCTCAAATCTCCATTTGGTTTGTGAACCAAGACAATGGAGTTAACCCATTCTGTGGGTTTTTCTATTTTT
>JAQQPU010004936.1:35264-49732 GCA_029168905.1 Artemia sp. Kazakhstan ARC1039
AGGTCCCGGGAAGCGTGCCAATGCCTTAAAGACATATTCGTATTCTCATAAGGTTTGTTGCACCTCTTTCCACATCTTAGTTGATGAAGTTTGTGTATCGCTAATGCCAACACTTAGTATGAACTGGATCAAGTTCATCTTTGCACTGGTTTGTCGACTCAGAATTGGCCCCTTGTCTGTATCAGCAATTAAGAACAAGTGTTGCTGTTCGGTTTGCTTTTACTGTAATCCGATTTCGTTGTTCCTAGCACTGGCAAGCTATTGCCCGAGTAACTGGTAAGTATATCTCTGATTGCCAGCATCTCTGGTTTTGGAATTAACTTTTTATATTCACTTGCAGGTATATCATTGACTTTTACGTCCGTGCTAATTTTGAATCTGATCTTCGTGATGTAGTCAGCTAGGTCTAGTGGAACGAACGGTTTCTTTTGTCTCACATACTTTCAACCTTTGTCAATGGCTTCAATACGGAATTCTTCTGGGTTTTAAGGTTCTTCATCAGGTTCCTGCTCTAGTTGGTGAACAGATTTACTGTGGCAGACTTTGGCAAAATGATTCCTCTTGTGGCATTTTGAGCAGCTCTTTCCTTTGGCTGGGCATCCGTGTCCTTTTAAGTATGGGTTTCACAATTAAAACAGCTATTCTTTCCCATGTTTGAATTCTGCTGCTTCTTCACGGCTTCAATTTCTTGTTTTATGTGTCCCTGATCCGCTCTTTGATTCATTTGTGCTTGGGTCTCCTGTATCGTCTCAATGGCTCTAATGATCTGTATGGCTCTATTCAAAGTAAGTTTGCCTCCTTTACTTAGTAGATTTTCACGCATCCGGTCACTATCGACACCAAAAACAAGTCTATCTCCAATCATTGTGTCTTTGCTGTCACCAAAGTCACAGTCTATCGCAAAAACTTTTAACTCAGTGACAAAAGCTTCTATAGTGTCACCATCTCTTTGATTCTTCTTGTGAAAAATGAATCTTCCGAATATCAGAGTAGCTGGAGGCTCAACATGTTCACTGAATTTATCAAGATACACTTTTATCCTGTTTTTTTAGTGCATCTGTAAGGGCCCATGTACTGTAAATGTCCCGGCCTTTTTTACCAACCCAAATCAGAAGGTACGAACACTTGACAGCTTCACTTTTCTCCACCAGCGGTCCGAAAAACACAAGTTTGCAGTGTTGCCAGAACCTTTTCCAGGCTGATTTCAGGTTGTGTGACGACCAGTCAATTGTTGGAATCAGTGTGCCTTCCATCCCACTTCTGACATCATGTAAAGTTCTCACCTTTCTTTCTTATTTGATACGTTTAATGGCCCAACCACCTAAAAATAAAATAAAACACAAGAACTTAGAATATTTACAATATTAGAATTTCTGCATATATGAGGTGGGTTGATTCTCCTCAACACCTTGCTCTATACGCTAAAGTTTGATTTTTGTCTCAATTCTTTAAGAATAACTCCTGAAACACAAAGTGCTTTTAAATAGAACAATAAGAGGCTTTTTTTTAAAAGGACTAAAAACCTTTTGCGTAAAGAGCAAGGTATTGAGGAGGAGCAGCTCTCCTCATATACGTAATAATTTCTGTTCGTTTTAAGTTTAAATTTTTCTCCCTACTATCAGTTGAAAAATTGTTTTTTTTTATTTAATCTCCCCAAAGAAGGATCGTTTCCAACCAGTTGTCGTAGAAGTTATCACAGGACTCACCTGGGAATATATATTTGAAATTAAATTCTCTTTTCAATTACACCCCCACATAAGTGTTGTCTCACTTATTCCCCTCCCCACTCATACCTCCTATTCCGCAAAGCTCTTTGCCTGTGCAAGCTCCAACCCCCAAACTCCCCACTCCACCCATTCCTAAACCAACGCCTCCAACCTAACACACCCCTACATACAACTCCCCACCCATACAGTTCCTCACACAAACAGCTCCCAGCGACAGGAATTACTACATGTAGTTGCTCATCATCAAAACTCTCCACTCTGCAGCTCTTTGCAAAAGAGCTTTCCAGCACATCAATAACAAGGCTATTTGCACAATGTTAATTCCAAAACACGTTAAGGTCATAAGAGGTTTATTCACCATCAAACTCGTTAGTTAAAGGTCTTTTAAGTTACTAATTACAAATATACATCTAAGTAAAAGCGTTGTAAAGAAACACAGCATATACATAATGCTCTTCTCAATGCTTGTTCGCTGCCCGTCCCGAGTATCGGTCAGTCAGTCCGATCAAAACCAAAGCGAAAATTTTAGCTCCAAACTTTTAATTTTTTGTCGGGATTTGGGCGGACTGACACCTGCCAATTCTTTGAAAAGTTGCAAGATACGCCTTATCCTTCTAAGCAAGTGGTATAAGATGAACAATGTGTAGATGAGCAGTAAGGAGTACTGAGCAAATATTATTTTTGTTTTCATATTTTCTTATTGTAACTTCAAATGTTACCACAAATTTCCAGAAGGTCAAGCACACAAAAGACTATCGAATTTACTATATTCTAAGAAAAGACGTGAATCATCGAAGAGGTCTAAATTATAGCTAAATGGTACGTTCACATCAATAGTTTGTGTATAAACTAAGGTCTTACTTATTACTTAATAAACTATTTATTACCATTAAAGAAATCTCGGTAAGAAATTATAGGCATAAAGTTACTTGGGACAATCATAGCTGAAACTCCAGAAGAATAAGTTTATGTTACAAGATATAAATTAAAAGAAATAAAAAAGATTATGATAACATTTTAAAGAAATTTATAAGAATACATTTTACACATCAAAGACTAAAAGCGTAAGATCATTTTAGTTTATTTTAAACGGAACTCCAAAAGAACAAATTTGAATACAATATATAGATTAAAAGAATTAAGTTTCTTATGATAAGAATTTATAGAAATTAAAAAAAGCGTTTTACACATAAGCAACTATAAGCAAAAGATCATTTTTATTAAGTTCAAAAAAGATGAAAATATCTCTTCCAAACAAAGAGGGGGGAGTGATTGCTTTTTCCATTTTGACCAGCGACTATCTAAAAAATGTGCAACTATCAAAATTACCCCTCCAAACATACCCCTGTGTTTCAGTGAAACACTGAAGAGGTCTAAATTATAGCTAAATGGTTCGTTCACATCAAAAGTTTGTGTATAAACTAAGGTCTTAATTATTACTAAATAAAATTATTTTTTCTCATTAAAAAGTTATCGGTAAGAAATTATAGGTTTAAAGTCACTCGGGGAAATCAAAACCGAAACTCCAAAAGAAAAATTTTGGCTACAATATATAAATTAAAAGAATCAAGTTTTTTCTATAAAAAAATATTTATAGAAATTAAAAAAAAATGTAAGTTTTACCTATAAATGACTATAGGCATAACATCATTTTATTAATTTTAAATAGATGATGCATACACACCCTCCAAACAAAGAGGAAGGGGTGTTTTCTTTTTTTGTATTATTAAACAATGATCCAAAATTACTAAATTCAATTCCATATTCAATTTAATTTCTTATTTTTTCGAGAATTATGGTCACCAGTGTTTTCTTTTATCCCAAGGGTGTGATGGTACCGAGCCACTAGTCATAGAATACCGGATGAGGACTGATTTGATGAACGCTGTGGCATTTCGGGGGTGGATCTTCAGGGAGTTGTGGAAAAGGGTAGATGTGAAGATTCGTTTTGAATGATGACCCTCAGGAGTCTGTAGTTCTTATTAATTGTTTTTTATCTGTCAGTATTTTAAAGCTTATCATGTAGTTTGAAATAAACATTTGTTTCCGGATTAGTGTTAATTGTCAAATAATGATCTGTTCATCGGCTTAAAATAATAATGAAGGCACGTAAACAAGAAGTCTTTGCACTTTCTTATCACAAAATTTTATTATCAAATGCGATATTTATCAGGCTAAGACAGTCAATTGAATCTCAGCTGAAGATGGACAAGTTTGCAGTTCTATTGCTCTGTGCTGCCGTTGCCACCGCAACTCCTTTGACAGTAACTTTTTTAACACTACTACTTTATTCTAAAAAATCATCGCAGCACGAATCTGCCTGAACCCAACAAACTAGTACAAAGCCGTGTTACATCCTTTGGCAAATTCACATCAAGGGTCGCTAATTTCTTAAGTACCAAGGACAATGAAAATGAAATCTGATTATTTCAAATGGTTAAATGGAAGGTTAGACAGCCATAGATGTCTAAAAAAAACCGTGAATTCAATTTGAAATGAAAATCTATACCTAATGCAGCCAGGCTGTTTTTGTAGCAGTGGGCAACAAAATATAAAAAAAGAACGCGGGCGAAAAGTCAGTAAAGCCAAAGACATACGGAAACAATCAGTCTAAGAAGGTGTAGTTTTCCTTTGAAGGCAAAGTTGTGTTTGGGGCTCAACATACTGTTAATGTTTTAGGTTTTGCGATGAAAAGAGCCGTCAAACTTATATAATTAACTTTGTTTTCTATCACTGACGAAAATTTTATATTGCCCAAAAAACTTCATAATGTTGAAACAATCAAAAGAAAAATGTTAGAGTCGTTGCTTTTAGGTATTAATAGACTTAAGATGGATGAAAAGAATATAGATTTTTATTTGATATCTATGGCGCTTTAAGAGAAGATATGCCTTGGGATTGGCAGATCTGAAACATAGTCCCTAGTGTTTCCCGGCACGGAATTTTCTAAAGTATGTTTTAAAAGGACCTTAGTGCAAGCCTTTTATAGGCTGCAATATTTTTTTTTTAAGCAAAACTTCTTATTTCGGCCTTTTTAATGCGCATATTGACACTTATAGTATTTTTTTTTATCTGAAGGGAGAGGAGCTGAAGCCTCGCACTGCCCTTCTATGTGGAAAGACTTTCTTTGGGAGGAGGAGCTTTCCTTTTTCCTTTTTTTTTCTTTATGGAATATATGTTCATCTGCAATAGAACTTGGAATATGTTAAATTCAGTGTCATTACAACAGCCAATATGGGGTTTCCCCTAGCTAAACGCTCCATGTTAATGGGCAGCCTCTGCACATGGGGTTTCCCCTAACTAAACACTCCATGTTAATGGGCAGCCTCAACCTAATGAGGTGGGTGGAGCCCACCTCAGGGACTCTCAGTATATAGGCAAGTCCCAACTCTAATTAGATCCCAGGCCAAGCGTCGGTTCGGCCTGCAACCCTCCACTCGAAAATTTTACCGCAACGAAAAACGTTGATACTGCCTCGGATGACCTACCCCCCTTTTACCTTCCATGACCCCAGCATGTCCCTGGACCGATTTCAGACCATCGAATGAACCTTATTGACCAAGGTGGAATACGAATCGTCACCTGGAACGTACTCACACTCAACTTTCCTGGAGCTAAATCAATACTTGCCTATGAGCTAAAATGCTTCAATGTAGCTGTGGTTGGTCTTAAGGAAACGGCCCTTGTCGGAAGAGAGTCCGAGGATACTGGTGAAGGATATCACCCGATCTGGTCTGGTGACCCAAAAAGCAAGACAAATGGTGTAGGCCTCACGCTGAACGCCAGAGCCAAGAGATGCCTTCTCTCCTATAAACAAATTTCAGATAGAACACTGATGGCTCAGCTCTAGCACAAGCATGGAAAGTGGACAATTATTGTATGCAATGCTCCCACCAATCCAAGTCCCGCGGAAGTGAAGAATCAGTTCTATGCGGAGCTCTCAGCGGCCCTGTCTAGAGTCCCACCCCACGATATCATCACTCTACTGGGAGACCTTAACGAGACAGTAAATGACAAGGAGGGCGTGTGGAGAATTGTTCTCGGTCCTGTGACTCTGGATCCACTGAATGACAACAGACAGAGACTCCTCCAGCTCTGCAATATGCATAAACTGGTCATATCAAACACTCTCTTTCAGAGACGAGATATACATAAATACACTTGGTATAGTAACGACGGCCAGACAAAGAAGATGATAGATTATGTTATGATCTCGGGTCGCTGGTGCTCGTCAATAACAAATTGCCGGATTTATAGGTCGGCCATGCTTGGAAACACAGATCAGAGGATGGTAGCTGCCACGCTGAGACTACGCCTGAGAGCGCAACGACAAAAGAGACGGCCTTCCAAGCTCGATCTGAGTAGACTGGCTGCATCTGAGATGCAAAAGAAGTATGCTCTCGATATCTCTAGCTGGTTTAGCTGCCTTCAAGTTCTTGACGACCCTGAAGTAGCATGGAAGTCTTTCAAAGAAAATACACTCAATTCTGATGGCAGCACCATTGGCCGCAGCAGACACAAGAATAAACCCTGGATACCCCAGGAGACTCTGTCTAGGATCGAGCTACGCCGGAACGCCCGCTTAGCAAAGAATATGCCAGAGTACAGACGACTCAATGGCCTGCGCAATAGCCTACTGCACAGTGATAGGAAGACCTTTGTTGACACGAAAGCAAGCAATCTTGAAGATGCTTCAAGGAAAGGACACCTGCTCCCTGTAAAAACACCTCCGCGAGCTGACGAAAGGGAAGACTTCCACCGTGAGCCGTGTTTTGTCTGCTGACAGAAACATGCTGGATGACGATGCAGGCCAACTCTCCGCCTGGAGCAGTCACTTCTCAACGCTTCTGAATGCCGAGGCAGTTGCTCATTCCGACCCAGAGCTGATTAAAGCAGCCATGGCCACACCCGAGGCTACTTCCGACCTCGTATCGCAACCGTTTACCACCTCTGAGATCCAAAATGCTGTAAAACGGTTAAATAATAATCGAGCCCCTGGCGTCTGTGGTATTTCTGCAGAACTCCTCAAGTGCGGGGGTGCAGTTATGATTCTCTGGCTCCAGCTCATCTTCTCAGCTGTATGGACGACGGAAAGCATACCGAATGACTGGCGTTCTGGCATCATATTGCCGCTCTGGAAACGTAAGGGCAGCCGTCAAATCTGCTCCAACTATCGTGGGATCACGCTTCTCTCCGTTCCTGGTAAACTCTTCACCATGTAACTCCTGGACAGCTGTTCCAACTTTTTGCGTAGAAAGAGAATAGTCCAGCAAAACGAATTCATGCCCGGCAGGTGAAGACGGAGCAAATTTTCACCATGCGCCAGTTGATCGAGAAGACGCAAGAATTCCACCGAAAAGCGTACATCGCATTCGTGGACTCTAAGGCTGCCTTAGATTCTGTTGATCGCCGTTCACTTTGACTGATACTAAGAACTACATGTCTAGCCAAGAAATATTGCTCACTTTTTGAAAAGCTGTATGAGGATAAGACAAGCTGCGTGCAAGTCAATGGAAGACACAGTCCCACATTCTCGGTGAAGACTGGCGTCCGGCAAGGTTACGCCGCCGCTCCCTAGCTTTTCAAGTGCGTCATAGACCATGTTATGACAAGCACGACGAATCGCTTTCAGTTAGGTCTTCAGTGCGGAGACCAGTTACTCTCTGATGCTGACTTCGCCGACGACATATCGGTAATTGCGAACACCGTTGAAAAGGTCACCAAAGCTGTACATGTGCTTTCAGAAGAAGCCTTGGAAGTTGAACTGAAGATAAACTGGCAGAAAACCAAAGTTATGCTCCTTGAGCCACCCACGTCCCGTTCTACTGTAAAGGAAGTCAACACCGGGAACAACCGAGTAGATGTGGTTGAAGACTTTACTTACCTGGGATCTATTCTGTCGAAGGATGGCTTGATCACAAAAGAGCTTACATCTCGAATAGCCAAAGCGTTGGCAATTGTTGGGAGGCTTAGAAGCATCTGGCGAAAGCCAAACATAAGCTACTTTACCAAAATGCGCATTTACAATGCGTCAGTCAGCAGCGTGCTGCTGCATGGAGCGGAAACGTGGCCTGCTACAAAATCTATCCTCAGTAACGTCGAGGTCGCACAGACAAAACATCTCCGAAGAATCGAGGGAATTCACTGGACTGACTTCGTTAGCAACCAAACTCTCCTGTCGGGTACGGCACAAACTTCTTTCTCGACGCAGCTCGCCCAACTTACTGTTTCGTGGTAAGACCACCTCCTTCGCATGTCACGCGACGCCCCAGCACGGGCCGCATTCGACTTTGAACCCACCCTACACGGATGGAAGCGACCAAGAGGACGCCCCCCCCTCCCACACTAGGTGGATATACAAAGCCGATGAATTCCTCACCCAAGCCCACATCCCGGTGGAAGAAGCTGCGAGCCTCGTAAGCGATAGGCCAACCTGGAGGCGCCTGGTCTCATCGTTCTCTACGCCGAACCCTCGGCAGGAGCCTTAAGTTAAGTCAACCTCTCTATAAACGTTTATATGTCAATCAGCCGTCCAAAATAAATGGGCATTTTCTATCAATGTACATTGAAAGTTACAAACATTTTATTTTCATTTTTGATGCTGTTCTATCAATCAGTTTGAGTTTGTAAAACCACTAAATATCGTGATATCTAAAACCAAGTTATTTCAAACTATAACTTAAGAAGATGTATCTCATACTATTGTCCAAAATTAGTAAACAATCATAAAAATTACTCTATAAGATCTTCATTCAATGGTCATATTTCTGAACATGGGCCTAATTTTAAATAGGAGTACTGATTTTTGAAGGGTAGGTGGTAATTTCCCCCTCTGGATTCTAAAATCACTTTTCTAGGATTTTCGTTAGAAAAAAACAGTAGAATAGCCCTCCCCCCCTCCACATCATTATAAAAGCATTTATTTGTGTTTTTGTTTGACAAAAAATTTCTTCCTTCCAGTTTCGTGAATTGCTATGCAGATTCTAAAGAAGGTTCCTTATTCCTTAACTATTTATTCCTTATCCATGATTAAATTTAAAAAAAGAATTTTTTTTTAACTGAAAGTAAGGAGCGACATTAAAACTTAAAACGAACAGAAATTAATCCGTATATGAAAGGGGCTGTCCTCTCCTCAACGCTTCGCTCTTTACGCTAATTTTTTTTATTGTTTTAAAAAATAGAGTTGTGAAAAAGAATCTAACTTTAGCGTAAAGAGCGAGGCGTTGAGGAGGGGACACCCCTTTTCATATACGGAATAATTTCTGTTTGTTTTAAGTTTTAATGTCGCTCCTTACTTTCAGTTAAAAAAACTTGTTTTTTTTTATTTAATTTCTGAACGTTTTTGAATTAATGCACGTTTTGATTTTGGCTCACCGTACATGAATAATTAAAACGAAATTTGCATATTAATTTTACTTTTATTTGGTTAAATGGCTTTCTCGAAAATTGTTTAATTATATTTATGAACGTTTTTATTAGTAATAGATATACGTATTTTACGAGTTAACTTACGTAACGAACTTCTATACTCATATATTTTTAATACGTGCATTAGGGGGTTTGCCCCCTAGTTAATGCCTCGCTCTTTACGCTAAAGTTCGAATTTTGTTCCAATCCTTTAAAAATAGCCCCTTAATCACAAAGGCCGTTAATTAGAATAAATAGCTCTTATGAAAGTACTGAAAAATCTTTAGCGTGAAGAGCGAGGTATTGACTAGGGGAAGAAACCAGTCATATACGTAATAATTTCTGTTCGTGTTAAGTTTTGATGTTGCTCCTTACTTTCAGTTGAAAAACTTGTTGTTTTTTTATTTAATTTCCGATCGTTTATTTAAATAATGCTGGGAAATCCGGCGCCCCCTTCATAGCAATATCCCTTCTCCCATGAAAACTTCCTCCATGGAGAGATCCTCCCACGTAACCCCCGACGCACGATGTGACATTTCATACTTGGAAAGAACCATTTCACGCCGCGAAAACGTCTGTATACTTCCCGATAACCATTACTATATGTAAACATTGGGTAAAGTTCATAACTTGCAGCCCTTCCCCCGGGGACTGTGGGGAATTAAGTCATCCTCAAAGACATAGTTATGATATTTTCGACCATGTTGAACAAAATTGCTAACTCAAAATTTTGATCGGGAGACTTGGGGAAAAAAGTGAGCGTGGGAGGAGGGCTAGTTGCCCTCCATTTCTTTTGGTCACTTAAAAAGGGCACTAGAACTTTTAATTTCCGTTCGAATGAGCCCTCCCGTACTATTTTAGGACCACTGGGTCGATACGATCAGCCCTGGGTAAAAAAAGCAAACAAACAAAAAACAAACAAATAAACACACATCCGTGATCTTTCTTCTGGCAAAAAATACAAAATCCACATTTTTAAAGATAGGAGCTTGAAACCTCTAAAATAGGGTTCTCTGATACGCTGAATCTGTTGGTGTGATTTTCATTAAGTTTCTGTCACTTTTAGGGGGTGTTTCTCTCTTTTCTCCAAAATCAGGGAAATTTTTTCAGGCGTGTAACTTTTGATGGGTAGGAATAATTAACTTATATAAACTAATATATTTAAACTTATTAAATTATTATATCAAACTTATATATTTGAAATCAGCATGAAAACCTGATTCTTTTGATGTATCTATTGGTGTAAAAATTCCGTTTTTCAGAGTTTCGGTTACTATTGAGCCTGGTCGCTCCTCACTTATAGTTCGTAACCACGAACTGTTTGATAGCGACATAAAAATTATAATAATTCTTGCTAAATAAGCAGTGTCACGTGGTTGCTAAATGACTGCAAAAAAGTACGCCAAAATAAAGCAGATCAGAATGAAAAAGACTAAAATGTACCAAAATGATGCCGGATTATTTTGCCATAAAATTAAATTTACAGATTAAAATATAATCTAAATCCTCTAGCAATCATTTTTTTTTGAAATTTAAAAACATGATTTTGTCTTTTCTGAAGAGTTCTAGTAAGTCCTCCCTCAAATTTTACTTCTATAATTTTAGCGCAGTGTAAAAAGAATTAAATATAACTAAAAAAAGACTTCAAATCTTAAATAAAACACCTGAAAGGACTTGCAATACTTCTAATCCTGATCCATTTCAGAACAAAAAAAAGCATGTCAATCCACTAAGACGAATATTGTTACAAAATTTTGGTTCTAAGAAAAATAAGATTTAATTTTTTGAAACAAACAAGTATTAAATGGCTGAAAGCAATACTCCAATCTCCAAATTTATAGTGAATTTATAAACTTCATGAAAGTTGTAAGTAAGAGGGACAGTGAAAACGGAATCTAGTTGTTGGAATTGGCGAAGTGGGGACTTAAGCAACCACATATATATCTTAAAAACTAGGAAAAACATCGGGAACCGAATTTTTAATGAAAAAGATCTCCACAAACATCTATTCAATTTTGGTATAGATGAATTCCAAATCTTAAAAAGAAAAACGCGGGCAAAAAATTAGCTTAAATTAGCAAAAATGAGGTATGTGGCACCAAACAGCTTAAGAAGGTTAAGCTTCATTTTGAAACTCTAGCTGTAGCCTATTTGGGAATCAAAAAATAAAAAATTATAATCCTCTAATTTTTACCTACATGAAGCGTTGTTAAATTTAACGAACTAGATCGATTATTTATTTTGGTGTTCCAATGCGGCAACGCTGACGAAAATGTGATACTACTCTAACAGCTCTATAAAATGAAAACAACCCATAGAAAGATCTTAGAAAAAGGTGGCTTCCAGGTATGAATAGACCTAAGATGTGTCCAGGGGACGAATCGAATATTTTGATGTCCTTAGTATTTTGAAATTATCCTGTCCTGTTACTCTTCCAAGAGCTAGATGGGTTTTTTTTATTCTTTTTTTTTTCACAGCATATCTTTAATATCTGCAGCAAATAACAGGACCCACTATACTTTTTATTTGTGTTTCAACGATGTATGATATGTCATATGGATTAATTTATTGCCATTTCTTATAACTGACAAAATTTGAAACTTTTGACATTTTAAACTGATTTATTACAGAAAGTCAAGGCACATCATCAGCCAAAGCATGGCAACCTCCTCCATGGATTAGAAAATGTTGGATGTTTTGTAATGTCTGATTTGATGATTCAGGCAAATTATATTGACATCTTAACTGGGACAGGTAATTAAAACAAATATCTTTATGTCATTTTATTGGTAAAATCTGTTGTTTTTTTTTTATTTTGAATGCATAACTTCTTTAAACTTTTAAATTATTTTTCCTCTTGAAAGATCAAGGAGTTCACCGCAATTATCTAAGAAACAGCAGAGCTAAAAAAACAAGAGTCTTATAAATAAAACCTGTAAGATATATATTTTAATGCTGAATATTCTAATCTGAATGCTTCAATAAAATATCTTTAACCGTTGAATTTTGTTAGCATAAGAGCATTTTTGTTATTTTGTAAGAAAATAGAATCTATCTTCTATCTACATGAAGATGGAGAAGGTAATTATTTTCTTTAATATCACAAACATATTTTTTGTCTTATTTTTTTTTCTTTTAGTTATTTACACTATTTTCCCACCTGAGGATGCTCCATTTGATCAGGCCTTGATTGACAGTCTTATGGCCGATTCTGAACTCCTCACAACCTTCTTGAACTACCACATGGCCACTGGCAACCTAACTCTTGGCATTTTCGAAAACGACGCCACAATCGCTACCCTCGAAGGCTCAACTGTTCGCACGAATGTTTATGGGTCTGTAAGTAATATATAGTATTTTACAACAATAAATTACACCTAACTATCTAAAACTTGAGCCACAATTAACCATTTGCACGTAAACATGAATATAGAACGCATGTTAAAAAGACATAATTTAGTTCGTAAAAATCAAAAAACAAAAAGATGTAAATTACCTATTAAATTAATCATACAAATTTAATTTTTTGCAAATCGTCTTATTTTTCATCACATAAGCTAAATTGAAAGATTTTGATATTAAAAATGGAAAAAACAAGTAGTACAAACTCCCCTCCTCTTAATACTACCCCACATCTTCCTAAAGATCAAACGTGACAACGTTGAATAAAAAAAAATTGAAAAAAGGAGAAAGAATCGATGCAGCAGATTTTCTCTAAAATCGAGTCTTCGGTACCAGGTGTTCTTTGAGATCTCGGCAGTGTCGTCAATTCATGAAAATATATGAAGGGATAGCAAAAGGTATTTTTCAAAATCGAGGGGCAGGGGGCATTATTTGAGGGGCATATTTTTTCAGTTTTTCAATTAAAATACCTAAACCGGAAAATTTTCAATGAAAACAACCAAAACAAATATTTTAAAAAATCTACAGGTGGAGGAGAGAAATCTATAGGGAAAACACACCCCCTCCAAATTGATGTCAGTGAATCTCAGAATAACACTCTATATTTTACAATAAATAAACAATGGATGGCATGATAGTATTTCCTGTGTGCCTGGAGCTCCTTGCGTTAATTCGAAAATATATAAATCAAATAATTTATCAGCTTTGACAAGTCTTACAATCTATTTCCTCGAGCTTGGCCTCCTAAAAACTTTCTCTAGCCTTTTTCTTCGGTTAGCACAATCATGGAAAAGCAAACGATATGTCTCATTTACTTTCACTTTTGTTTTTAGATCTTGGAGGGAGTGAACGGTCGGAGGTAGCACGTTAACGACAATTTGTTGTCATTTATTTTATTCTAGCACGTTCATGAGGCTTTGTAGTATCTTTGCTTTGTTTTTCTGACATAAAAATCCAAATAAATACAAATTTCATGAAAAAAACCTAAATAAATGAAAAAAGAAGTTTTTTTTGTCATCTCTTATGCTTATTAAATAAAAAAAAACAAGTTTTTTAAACTGAAAGTAAGGAACGACGTTAAAACTTAAAACGAACAGAAATTTTTCCGTATATGACGGGGGCTGTCCCCTCCTCAACGTCTCGCTCTTTGCGCTAAAGTTTTTTTTATTGTTTAAAAAAAATAGAGTTGTGAGAAAGTCGAACTTTAGCGTAAAGAGCGAGGCGTTGAGGAGGGGGCAGCCCCCCATCATATACAGAATAATTTCTGTTCGTTTTAAGTTTTAACATCGTTTCTTATTTTCAATTAAAAAACTTGTTTCTTTTATTTAATTTTTGAACGTTTTTGAATTAATGCAGGTTTTGGTTTTGGCTCATCGTAAATAAATAATTAAAACATAATTTGCACATTAATTTTACTTTTATTTGCTTAAATGGCTTTATTGAAACTTGTTTAATTTTATTTACGAACTTTTTTATTAGTAATAAATATACGTAACTTACGAATTAACTTACGTAACGAACTATAGCTGTGGAAAAATCAATATTCATAGATTTTTAATACGTATATTAGGGGGTTCGCCAAGGTATTAGTCAATACCTTGCTCTTTAAGCTAAAGCTCGAATTTTTTTCCAATTCTTTAAAAATGACCCATTAATCACAATCAGTTGATCAGTTGAAATCAGTTGAAAAACTTGTTGTTTTTTTTATTTAATTTCTGATCTTTTTCTTTAATAATGCTGGGAAATCTGGTGCCCCCTTCATAACAATGTCCTTTTCCCCACGAAAACTTGCTTTATGGAAAGATCCTCCCCTATAACCCCAGACCCCCTCCCCCATCTACCAGAAAAAATCCCCCTGAAAACGTCTGTATACTTCCCAATAATCAATACTATATGTTAACATTGGGTAAAGTTCATAACTTTCAGCCCCCC
>JAQQPU010004937.1:0-20108 GCA_029168905.1 Artemia sp. Kazakhstan ARC1039
CTAGAACTTTCAATTAAATCGAATGAGGTTTTTTTCAAAGTCTATACAATTACCTCTTTGATAAAAACTCTATATATGAACAATAGACAGCTTGCATAACTTGTGGACAGCGATTAACAACAATGAATGGATTGAAAAAATAGCTCCAATAAGGGGGTTTAGACCATTTCACTTGCTGACACAAAGGGATCACAACTGTTTGGAATTGACCTTAATAGGATTTTGTGTGCCAAAGCAATTTTGCATCTATCACAGAGTATGTATATTACCTTATAATTAGATAGTTATAATAGATTTCCTATGTGTTTTTCCCATATAAAACCCCTTCCCATAAGTTATAAATCCCCCTTAATAAGTTATACCCCAGGGCATAACTTACAACGCCTACCCCCGGGCCCTGGTGGGCTGTGTTGACACCGGAGTTTTTTGTTATAAGAACTTTGAAGTATTTTAACAAAATTTCTATATCAAAATTTGTGTCTGATGCGTTTAGGACGAGGAGGAGGGAGAGGGCTAATTGCCCTTCAATCTCTTTTGACTCTTAAAAAGTGAACAAGAACTTTCAATTTTTAATCAAATGAGCCCTCTCTAAAGTTTATACGAGCATTCCTTCCATAAGAAATAATATGAAGGATTCGGAGAATCCTTAAATTACAACTCTTGCCCTGAGGGCTTTGAAAGAGTTGTAATCCTCAAAGACCTAATTTCCGGAACTTAAGACTACGTTTAATAATATGACTGTCTTAAAATTTTGATTGGATGTGTTTGGGGAAAAGGGGGGCAGGAGAGGGGATTAGTTGCCCTCAATCACTGTTGACTATTACAAAGGGTACTAGCCCTTTGAATTTCCAATCGAATGAGCCTTTTTTGAAGTTTTTACGACACCGCCTTCTATAAAAGCCTTACATGTCCCCAGATTATAACGTAAAACCCTTGCCTTGAGGTTTGTGGGGGAGTGTCCTCCTCAAAAACATATTTTCTATCTGAAAATCAACTACGCTGAACAAAATGACTATCTCAAAATTTTGATTGGATGTGTTTGGGGGAATGATGGGCGAAGAGGGGGGGTCTAGCTGCCCTCCAATCACTTTCGACTATTAAAAACGACACTATCTTTTTGAATTTTTAATCGAGTAAGCCTTTTTTGAAGTTTCTACGACAACGCCTTCTATAAAACCTTATATGCCCCAAGGGTATAACTTAAAACCCTTGCCCCAAGGGTTGTGGGGGAGTGTCCTCCTCAAAATTATATTTTCTATCTGGAAATAAACCATTCTGAATAAAATGGCTATCCAAAATTTTGATTAGATGTGTTTGGGGGAATGATGGGGATGGGGGGGGGGGGGGGTTTGCGGGGGCTAGTTACACTCCAATCACTTTCAATTATTAAAAAGGGCACTAGCCCTTTGATTTCCAATTGATTGAGCCTGTTTTGAAGTTTCTACGACAACACCTTCTAGAAAAACCTTATATGCCCCAGGGCATAACTTAAATTCCTTGCTTTGAGGGTCGTGGGGGAGTGTCCTCCTCAAAAATGTATTTTCTATCTGGAAATCAACTACGCTGAACAAAACGGCTATCTCAAAATTTTAATCGTATGTGTTTGGGCAAATGGTTGGCGTGGGGAGGGGGGTTAGTTGTTCTCCAATCCTTTTTGACTATTAAAAAGGGACTAGCCCTTTAAATTTCCAATCGAATGAGCCTTTTTTGAAGTTTCTACGACACCGCCTTCTATAAAAACCTTATATACCCCAGGGTATAACTTAAAACCCTTGCCTTGAGGGTTGTGGGGGAGTGTCCTCCTCAAAAACATATTTTCTATCTGAAAATCAACTACGCTGAACAAAATGGCTATCTCAAAATGAAGTTTCTACGACGACCCCTTCCATATGAAGTGCCTCTGGGAAAAAATAAATAAATAATAATAAATAATAAAACATTGGAGTCGTATGGCCTTTACTATAGGCAACGCTACAGCGTTGCCTCTGATAGACTACTATGTTTGCTCGGCCGGTGCAATATGCTTGAGCGTCGAGGCTCATGATTAAGAAAGAGATTATAATCACCTCCCCTTATCTTTTACCGTCTCTGTTTTGCATTCTTCTGGCCCAACTCAGTGTGAATCTTCTGTACAGGGCACGAAATGGTATAATAAGCGTGAATGGAATAAAGCTAACTGGACATTATATATCTGTACTTTGGCAACTCTGCTCTCATCTGTGAAATTTCCTTATCATTTACTTTGTACCAGTGTCCTCTTGCCTAATGCTCGATCACAACTTAATTATTACTATTCTCAGATTGTTGCCTGCTTCAAACAAGGCGAGGTCATTACAGTTCCTGTTTCGCGTATTCGTTCGAAAACTAGAAGTTCTTTATGGAAAGAGGACCCTCAGTTAAAAATTGTTAAAAATCAGGCAAAAATTTGGCTTTGGATATGGAATGCACGTGGCCGCCCCACTTCTGGTCATGTATTTAATATTAAAAGAAAAACTAAGTCTGAATTCAAATCTTACTTGCGAAGCGTTCGATATAAGGGTAAGGAATCTCCAAAAAGTCCTCGGCAAAGGAGTGAAGTGGTGAATTTTAGTAAGCTAAACCCGACTTTTTCGTCCAGTTTAATTCCTGGTGATTCATCGGATAGTCATTACTCGACAATTTTCATTACAGTAAATTATAGAGTCCATTCCGGGTTTTGTAGACTGCTTGATTCAGTTATTCCGCTTGGACAACGCCAGAAAGATATTATCCCTATTAGTGCTGAGTCTGTTGTGAAAAGCTTAAAAGACTAAAATCTAAGTCGGTTGATTAGGATGGATTGTGTGTTGAACATTTAAGAGTTGATTCTATCGAGTTGATTAGCCATCTGCAACTACTTTTTCAGATGCGTTTCAGTAGCTCACTACTGCCTGATTCGTTCCTGTGTGGTATTGTTACCTCTGTTTGGAAGCGAGGGAAGGATCTGCTTAATTATGGATCCTACCGCCCTATCACGGTAGCGTGTAATTTAAGCAAGCTATTTAAATATGTATTGCTCGCATTTATTCAAGATAAGGTGTATTATGACGCAAATCAGTTCGGTTTTAAGTCGCGTATAGGATGTTAGCATGCCCACCGCATACTTGCAACAGTGTTACAAGAGGCACATCGTTTAAAAACAGAAGTTCACTTTTGCGCGTTAGACCTATCTAAAGCTTTCGATACTATTTGTCACTCTCAGACATGGTTTTCTTTGGCATGTTTGGGTGTGAATAGTTCAGTTATTTGTGTACTTCGGGTTTAGTACCAGAATTCATTTATTCAGTTGAAGTAGGATTCCCGGGCCTTTGGTAAAATCCCAGTTAGATATGGGGTCCGTCAGGGAGGTTTGCTTTCACCTCATATTTGTAAAGCTTGCTTATTGAATGTTCTTATTATGATACCGCTTTCTTACTCTTCAGGTTTGTCAAACGTCTCCTATATTGAATATGCGGATGATATTCTGCTTGTTAGCAGCTCAAAGGGTTAATGATGGAGGGGTTTAATGATGGAGGGAGGGGAGGGTGGAAGAAGGGAGGGAGGGGTTGAGGGATGGGGTTGAGGGAAAGGGGGACTTGGGGCCCAAATGAAAATTATGTAAGATTTATCTCAGGTACTAATCTCGCAAACCATTTGAATACAGTGTTTACGCACTTTCTAGTTTTGATACTGCTCTTTACCGGTCTATGAAGATCCAGGTTCAAAAACATTTAACAATTTGTTAACTATAAGGGGACTGTATAAATCATTCGATAAATTATACTAGAATTAATCCCTTTACTCTATGAAAATACAAATAAATAACTTATTTCTTGCTTGTAGCTTTCATAAATACTCCTTTTTTAGAATTCATAATGTTATTTCAAATGCCAATTTTGAACTGAGAAAATAACTCGCCATCAGAGTTTTTGTACCCGTGTTCAAGGTGAAACATAAAAAAACACGCTTAACATATTGCTTAACAGACAGAATTTTGTAACCATTAACTTCATAAAAGTATACCAGGGGAAAACCATTCTTGTATTAAAACAGCCATGACTCTAACAGAAACATGAAATTTAATACAAAATCATTGTACTGTGAACAGCACGAATTTTCATGGTTTGCTGATTATAATTACAACATGAATTCCAACATAAGACATGGCTTTATAGGCGTTTTTTTACATGATACATGTATATAAGGTAATATGCATTTTTTTTATTGTGTAGAGTTTTAGGGATGGAAAATGCCCCATAAGATTGACTATGTATCTGCCTGGAATGATAGCCCCCTTGTATGGTGGAGTACTGTACGCTTCCTTAGATTGACACAATAAGGGGGTACTGTCCACTCTCTTAGATTCATATAATACTACTTACGGTCGTTAATATTTTTAAAATGGTTTTGAGAAATGATTGTTTTTCTTATACCAGTATCTTGTTTAGTTTTTCTCCTTTCATAACTGTGTAGATCAAGCATTTCAGGCTCGCATTTATTGACGGTTAATTCAAACCCTTATAAATTTTCTTTGATTTAAACTCGATGAAAGTTTCGACATAAGCTTTTTGAGTGTTCAACATATTTTTCAGTAACGTTTCTGTTATTTTTACTTCAAGTCATTCTTTCGCCATATTTTGCAACCACTATCCACTTGATTTATTGAGCTGTTACAATAAATGGTCAAGTTTGTTTGCTAAAATGCTCAAATTAATTCTATGAAAAATTCAAGTTTGCTAATAAAGCACTTTCTTTTCTAAGCTCTAATCCTAAAGAATTTGGCCGATAAGGATAATCAGTAATCTATTAACACTCTGAGACAACTATAAAAGAAGAGCTTTTTGAATTTACTTTCAAAATGGCTATAATGTCATACAAACATTTGTTTGCATTTTCAGGGAGCATACTTACACTGACTCTACCAGTATGTATGTCAAATGTACAGTGTATATTTGAATTTTCAGATACAGTGAACCCGAGCCATCGGAATTATACAACACTAACTATTGTTGACGTAAGTAAAGCTCCTAAAAATTTTATTTTGAATTAGCTTGAAAAAAGGCTTTCAGAAAACCAATAAAAAAAAGTAAATAGGTATGTTAAAGATAAGACACACAAAAATGAAGCCCTATAATAGTTCAAAATGAAAACAACCAGAAATTACAATCAAAGAATAAATGAAGTCCAAAACGAAAATAGATGAAAATGAATGACCGCATCATATATAAAGACAACGGATATAATATATATGAATAAACAAGTTTTCGAATGAATAAAATCGAACCAAATATCCAAATCAAGCTTAAAACGAATAAAATTTACAATAAGAAAGAGTTTGGCAACTGCCCTGTTCCCCCTCTCCTAGAAACAAAGTTCTAAGCAGGGTTGCCACCAGACCAAAAAATTGTGTACCGTCCAAACTCTTAAAAAGTAACTTTTTCGTAACTTTTGATAGGAAAGTCTCTTTTCAAGGATGGGTGCCCTAACTTTGTTATCAAAGGCGGTACTTAAGGGAGGGGGGGGGACATTTGCTGCCTGTATAATTTTAAAAATATACTTTCCCGTAATCTCATTAAAAATCCCCCCTCATAAACAATAAGTTGAACAATAGGAACATTTTTATATAAGACACTGGAACGCAACTTTAAATGAATATTTTGACCCTATATCCAAGGGCCGTTCTCAGCAAAACAAATGAAGAAAAACCAATATAAAAGAAACTCACATTAAAATTCTATCATGCGTTCCACTGTTTTATATAAAAATTTCCCTATTTTTCTACTTATTGTTTATGATGGAAAGGCAGTGTGGTCTTCGTCACTGTCTTTGTCGCTATTTAATCCCCTTTCCAACTTTTAAAAGATGCCTTCAGAATTCAGAGACTCATCCATAAATTTTTAAAAATTCTGAGTTACATAAACAGGGTTTTTCAAGAGTCAAAGACATATGAGGGGATTTTTCAAATCTTGAAGGTATAAGCTGGATTTTTTCAAAAAGTAAAAACGTACAAACGCATTTTTTCAAAAACTTAGAGACATGTTAACAGGATTTTCAGAAGTCAAAGACACATAAACGGAATTTTTTCTAAACTTAAAGACAAATGAACAGGGTTTTTTAAATACAGATACGTGCAAACTGGATTTCTTTTGAAGAGTTAGATTGGTGCAAACAGATTTCTTATTAAGTTGGAGGCACTTCAATGGAATATTCAAAGGTCTGAGACACATGAAGGGGGTTTTTCAACAGTCAGAGACAGGTAGACGATGTTTTTCTATGGTCAAAAAAATGCTAGCTGAATTTTTTCTCTCTAAAAGCTAGAAAGACATACAAACAGAATTTTATTCAGGTTCCAGAGACACGTGCACAAATTTTGTAAAATTCTGAGACACATTAACGGGGTTTTTCAAGAGTCAAAGACATATGAGGGGATTTTCAAATCAGGAAAGTACAAACTGGATTTTTTTTTAAAGTAAAAACGTACAAACGCATTTGTTTAAAAAAATTAGAGGCATGTTAACAGGATTTTCAGAGGCCAAAGACACATAAACGAAATTTTTTCTAAACTTAGAGATAAGTGAACAGGGTTTTTCAAAGTCAGAATCATACAAACTGGATTTTTTTCAAAAAGTTAGAAACATACAAAAACAGTTCTTTTTCAAAAATTTTAGACACATGACCACGTTTTTTTAAGTCACCGGTTTTTTCATAAGATTTTTAAATCAGAAACGCGTGAACAGGGTTTTGAAAAGCCACAAACACACGAACAGGATTTTTCCAGAGTCGGAAATAGATGAACAGGATTTTCCCAAAGTAAGAAACGTATAAATCAAATTTTTCCTTTAAAAGTAAGAAAAATATACAAACAGAATCAAAACTCAGAGACAAGTAATCAGGATTTTTAAGAAATCAGAAACGAGTGAATTGGATTTTTTTCAAAAGTCAGAAAATTGAATGGAATTTTGACAGGGTTTTTTCGAGTGACATAGGCAGGTGCAAGGAAGATTTTCAAAGTCAGAAGTGTGCAAACCACCATTGTCAGAGACTTTGTCAAAAACCTGCAAACCGAATTTGTTTCTACAAAAAGTTAAAAAAAACATCCAAACAGGCTTTTTTCAAAAGTCAGAGAAATGTAAATGGGAATGCCAAGAGTCAGAAACCTGTGAATGAAATTTTTCAAAAGTCAGAGATATATGAACGAGACTAGAGCAGAAACCCCAAAATGAGCAAAATATATTTATACAGTAGAGGGACTGCCCCTTCCTCATCCCTACTTTCACCTCAAAGCCGCATAAATTTCGAAGGGTGATCATTACATCACAAATTAAAATTTCTAGTTTTTCTATATGTCAATAGTAATTTGACACCAAAAAACCGCAAGGTGGCATATTTTTAGAAGGAAGGGAGAGGGTAATAATTGCTTAAAACAAAATATTATAGCGGTTTATCTCTCTATATTTTCATTTTTAAATTGAATGAATGGCAAGGTAGTGGGTGGTGTAAGAAATTATCAACGATCTATTTAGTATAACTTTTAAATATGGATTGTCATAAACCTCAAATAATTGGATAGTACTTGATTGTTGCTACAGTATCTTTTTATTTTTCCACCAACGAGATCAAAGGTAAAAAAGAAAGAAGTTAAGAACAGGTATAAGGAAAGCTTACTTTTGTGTAGTTTAATAGCAAATCTCATTTTTGTGTTTTACTTACAGTCCAAGTAAACTAATGATTATTGCATATTTTCAACAGATCTCCAGAATACTTTCTTTAAGATAAAAAAATAAATTTTAACTATAATTTTGTTAAAAAAAATTTATATGTTTAAAAGATTAAACATGTTAAAAGGTTAAACATTTCAGAGAAGTTTAACTTGAGAATCAGAGATATAAGAATCTGCGGCAGCAGGTTGTGTCTCTGCAGGTTACAGACAGTCGCTTAAGACTTTTGAGAATTGAATATTAAGTATTTTTACCGAATATCCAATATTATCTCTCAGGGTATTTTTGTATGTTACAAGATAGTAAAATACTTACGTCGAGGAAGAAAAAAAGTCGGGGGGGGGGTGTCGGTCTTACGCATAGAGCCAAAGGAGAACTGATAGCTTCTTGAAGATCAAACAATTTTTTCCATGAAGTTTTGGAGTCCATTTTATGCTTTTATTCAATGATTTCAGCTACAAATGAAAAAAAGCTGAAGTAATAGTTTATACAATATAGTTCTCACATAAGAGTGCTAAAGATTACTTTTGTCATATAATTACTTTTATCACATATGAGTGCTAGCCTTTTCTCATATAATTTTGATATCCCAATCGAAATACTAATTTTCATAATACACTTAAAGCTTATTTTGAATTGTAATCTCAACCATTCAATTTTTATTTTAGGCAAAATCAAGTGAAGACGTAACAGCTTGTATTGATCAATTTAAAAGTCAGCCTACCAACCTCTATATCTCATCTCCTTTCTTGACGGAACTGAAAACTAATTCTCTGGGTCAACCTGGCTTCAACCGTGTCAACATCACTGCAGAAAACTTGCATACAATACATCCACAGGTTATTGACTGTCAATCTTCAAATGATTTTTTGCCAATTCTGCACATAAAAAGCAATAAACTTGTTGCACTCAATGAAGACCAGTTCAAAGGGTGTGAATTTAGGGAAGTTTCATTAGACGGAGGAGTAATGGAGTATATAACTTTTGAATATAGTCTACCCCAAACTCACCGACTAAGGTTCATATATATAAGAAATATGCCAAATCTTAAGACTATAAATCCCGTCAAGGCCAACACAACGTCAGAGTTCGTCATTGAAAATACAGGAATTGAACAAATTCCTTCATATATGGTTGCATCAGTTTGGTTGGGTTCATCGTATATTACTTTTAGAAACAATTCACGTTTAAAAGTTGTGCCAAGTCATTTTTTGTCAAGTGGAAGTGAAAACATATTTGCATATTTTGAAGCAGTGCCACTTGAAGAATTTGAACCATTTTTTGTAGATGATACATATGAGGTAGTTAAAATAGATTTGGGTGGACAGAAAATAAGACGTATTAATAAAACTGTTTTTGAGCCGATTTTTGAAAATTGGAATAAAAGATTGATTGATAAGACTGGTTATAGCTACTATATCAATTGGACCCGCTGGGACGCACCAGACCTCATTTGTGACTGTTCAATTAACTGGCTTGCAACTGATGAGGCTCTAAGAAAATTCATTGGAGGAGCTGTGTGTGAAGGAATCGGACCACTTGACAAGATGACAGCAGAACATTTTTTTCACTGCTTTAACTGTCCTACCCCTGATGGGCTTTTTTCAGATCCAAGTGAATGCAGATACTTTTACCAATGCTCTGCTGGTCTTCCATATTTAAAGGTAAGTAATAATTTAAACATAAACAAGTTAAACATACACCCTAAGACAGCCATATCCTTAATTAGTATAAAGCCATCCTTGCTAGTGACTTTTAAAAGTGAGATTTAAATAGGTATAGGGAACATGTGCAGCTTTTTATTTCTACTAATTTAAAAAAAAATCCAACAAACAAATTTTTCAAAGAAAAGTAAAGAGCTCCATTAAGCCAAGAATGAGCAAAAATAAAGTCAAATAATCTTCCAAGCGTAAAACTGCAACAATCACTATTAATAAATAAATGAAACTCTGAAAGAACAGAATCACAATAAATAGCCAACTCAAAGCAAGGAAAAATTAACATGAGTAGGGCTGATAACCCTTAAGCCTTCTCAAGCCAAGAACATACTTTGCGCTTTACTAAAACAAAGGACCGTGGATTGTCTGTTTAATTGACATATACTGACATTTATTCCTTAAAGTTTTGATAAAAAAAAATTTCTATTTACTTTAATTTCTGCTCTTTTTTTATTGTAAACTTCTATTTGTTTTGGGTTTCATATGTTTAACGATAATGATTTGTTGTAGTTTTACGGTTGGAAAATTATTTGACTTCATTTCTGCTCATTCTTGGCTTAATGGAGCTCTTTACTTTTCTTTGAAAAACTTGTTTTGTGGAAAAAGTTTTTGTAATTAATTTCTGTTCGTTTTTACTGACAGTCTTTTTCATGGAAGAAATAATATTTTAAATCTTTCTAGTTTTTTCTTTATAAGAATCCATAATATGGGTTGCTATATGTATTTTGGAGAAACTTTTTCAACAATTTTTAATCCTGACACAAACATTATCTTTTAATTTAATTTTATAGCTTCTGAAGTTGACTTGAAAAGTAAAAATTAATATCATTCCCAAAATATTATATCTATACTCTTTGGCATCCTGGATATACTTACACACTTTTTATTTATTTAAATTATAAGAACAGAAGTAGTAATAGCAGTATCCCCCAAAGTTTCAACTTAATAGTCGTTCTCGATATATTGCTGAAGTGCCTTATTGGCAACCATAAACACAATTCCTTGTGATTTATTTTAAAACAGCATTTATTTTTAAAGCATAATGGGACGATCGCATAATTGTGGGGGGTTGACATGCCTAATATCTCTAAAGTCATAGTTTCTGGACCGTTCTACTTGTCGCCGAGTTGGACCGTTCACCGAGAAAAAGGGTTGTCTCAAAATTTTGACTGGATGCGTTTGGAAAATGAAAGGGTTTGAGAGAAGGGCAGCTTGCCCTCCAATCTCTTTTTACTCTTAAAAAGGACACTGTAGTGGTAGTGTTAAAAGTATACATATAGTGCCTTCTGGGCACTATGTGTATACTTTTGGGAATATTTTGGGAATGAAATGGAATAAAACATAAAGATTGAATCAGTGTTGATTCAGTTGTTGAACAGTTAAGATCTATCTATTCTTTTAAAAAGGATTAATCCCGGTTTTGAACTAGCTGTCGGTAAAGGATTTTATTCTGATTTAATTAGACACTGAATTCTTTCAGTAGTTATGAAATAGTGAGAACGCTTTTACGTCTTATAAACTGTCTAAATATTTATTCAGTATCTATAACCTAGTGGAATGTGTGACGTCACTGGATAAATTGAATTGACTGGATTTTTCTGTCCAATGCATTAATTGAACTTTTGGCTTTCTTAAATTGAGTTAATTTCATAAGATATCCAAGTATGGTATGCCAGTTTGGCAATAATAAGGATTATTATTCATCATTAGGATTGTTATTAGCCATTCTGTTCTCATTGAGTGAACATCGAAAGTGGATTATAGCTATTTATGACAGAAACTAAGGAATAAAAGTTGACTGGATTTAAACTACATTTCAACGCTTAACTAATTGCATCTGTGGTACCTGTTTGTGGATATTTGCCAAGTGAAATACCAATTAAGGCAATCAGGATACTATTTGTCATGGAATAAACTCTTTAAAAGTATTTAAAGGTGTCATACGTCAGTCAGTCGTCATTCGACAAATTTGTTAATTTATTCGGAGAAAAACTGGACAAAATAATTGCGTCTCAGGTGGAGTTTTCCAGCAAACTAGACTCAATTTCGGCGGAAGTTGTGTCGTTAAAAAGTGATGCAACGACCCGTTATTCACGAATAGTTGAACTAGAATTTACACTAGAGGAGCAGAAGCTTAAATCTGAAGCTCTAGAGAAACGATTGCTTGCTTTTGAAGTAAAAGACCGAAAGCTTAACTTGTTGGTTCACGGATTACCGGAAGAAAAATTTAATGAAACGCCTGAAGATAATTTGAAAAACCTTTTCGTGAATAAGCTAAGAATTGATGAGCCAGTAATGATAACGAAGTGCTATCACATTACTTCTCGTTCGGCAAATATTACTGACTCCCGCCAACGCAAAAGTAAGCAAAAGCAAGTGAAGCCTTTGCTTGTATCGTTAGGGTCCGAAAATGAGATTCAAGCTATAATGTCAAACGTCGCTAAACTTAAGGCCAGTGGTATCGTTATTAGCACAGACTTGCCGCCTGAACTGAATATCCGAAGAAGTGAGCTATTGGCCAAAGCACGTGAGATGAAAATGAAAGGCGAGATAACGTCTTCTCGGGTTCGTCAAAAAGGCATAGACATATGGCTTGAAATTAAAGGATCTGCTTCGTCTTCGTGGTCCGGATTCCGTCTTCCGTCTTCCGTGGTCGTCTTCCGGATTAGTTAATGGATTAGTTGTGACATCGATTTTGATTTCTTATTATATTCCGCGAGTGAAAAAAGAGTTTGGAATTGATCTCGTCATGGTGTGTTTTTTGTGCCTTGTCATTATGTGTGATTATTTTCATGCTTTCCTTCTTTTCTGTCTAGCTCTAGCTGTGCAAAAAAAGTTCTCGTTCTGCTCGTTTTTTTCACTCCTTGCATGCTGGGAATTATCAGAGGTACCACCTTTTACTTATTAGTCTATCATTTCATATTGATTGTGGTAAGTTTTATGTGTATGATATTATTATGATAAAAATTGTTAAATGAGAGAACATCGGACCGGCTCCATGATTTTGAGAAAAAACAACTTGACCGAAATAAATTATTTAAATCAGTTGGACCAACTTGTGATGAATCTTCTGATCTTTTTATCCAGTCTTTTCCTCGTAAAAAATATATAAATAATGACGGAATCCCTCCATTTAATCAGTTAGAATCCTCCCGTATCGCGTTTTGGAATTGTAGAGGAGTGCTTAGTAGTTTAGATTTTCTATCCACATTCCTTTATAGTAATCGTATTGGTATTCTGGGACTATGTGAGACTTTTCTTAGTGATGGTAATAGTTCTTTGGTTGGTGTATCTGGGTACAGGATAGTTACTAGAAACAGGTCTACCCGTTCGAAAGTTGGACTTGCCGTGATTATTGACCAGAATCTCCCTATCCGTAAAATTACCGATTTTAATGATTTGTATCAAGAGATGGAGTTTGAATTTTTAATGGTTGAGATCAAGTCTGGTAAGCAGAAGCTACTCCTAGGCTTATGTTATCGACCACCGGGATCAAGTGCGTCAAATTTTATTCGTAAGTTGAATGATCTAACACAACGGATGAATTTTATGAACCATAAAGTGGTTTTTATGGGTGATTTTAATATAGATAGTGATAACTGGTGAGTTCGGAGTCCCAAGAATGAAGATCTTTACCTGTAGATTTACTAACTACTTGCTTTTCTGCCGGATTGGTTCCAACAACAAGAATACCAACACGTATTGGTGAACAGTCGGCATCAGTTATTGACAATATTTTTACGAATTTCAATCTACATTCGAGTTATGTCGTATTAACTGATGAATCGGATCAGTCTATGTTACTAGGTGAATTTTTGATAAATAGACTGAAATATAACCCGAATATTAAAGTAAGAAGTACTATTGAGGATAAATCATTACAAAATTTGAGAGCTAAATTGACTTGTAGCGACTGGACTTCAGTTTATGAAGAAACCAACCCAGATGCAATGGCTACGTTATTTATTGAGAAATTCTCTTCTGCCCTTGAGTCTGCCTGCCCCTTTTCGAAAAAGCGCTCCAGGTATGCGACCCCAAAAAATCCTTGGATCACCCAAGGCTTACTAACCAGTATTGAACACAAAAATATGCTATTCAGGCAATATATAGATAATCCTGATGTACTTGGTTCGCAATTCAAGAATTATAAAAATACTCTGACAACCCTGCTCAGGAAAGCTAAACAGGCTTACTACCATAAGCAGTTTCAAGAAGCAGAAGGATTGCCAAAGAAGACATGGACACTGATAAATGAATGCCTGAATAAACAAAAAACTAATACGTTTCCTGAGACCATAACCAAGCCTGATGGAACATCTTCAACATCCCAACAAGAAGTAGCCAACACGTTAAATGAATTTTTTGCATGCTTTGGGGAAGCAATCGTAGAGGAAGCTTATGGCCTTTCAACTGCCGTCACGGATAATTACAAAAATACCTACCTTCGCCGTCTTGCTCCTCTATGTTTCTGTCGCCAGTCACTGAAGACGAACTGCTGAAAATTGTTCAAGCCATGAAAAACGGTCACTCCGAAGGTCCAAATGGGTCGTCAAATTACCTCATAAAGAAGACCATCGATTGTTCTGTCGGCGTTATCGCACACATCGTCAATTCTTCATTTAAAGATGGCATATTTATTACTGTCTTCAAGTCGGCGAAGGTTATACCCCTCCACAAAGGTAGCAACCCCAAGCTAACTTCAAACTACCGCCCTATCTCTATTCTCTCTGCTTTTTCGAAAATTATGGAGCGTTGCATCTACAACAGACTGATGAATTATCTGACTAGGTCTAGCTTATTCAACAAGTATCAGTTGGCACTCGACCGAACATTCTATATTGGTTTTGCTACAGTTTTTAAATGATGCGATGGACCGTGATGTGATACCAGCTACAATATTTGTGGATGTAAAAAAAAAAGTTTGACGCGATTTGTCATCTGATTCTTCTGGATAAACTTGACAACTGCGGAATAAGAGGTAATGCTCTCTTACTCATCCAGTCTTACCTCAGTGGTCGGAATCAATTTTTGGATGGAGGTGCAGTAAGATCGATAAAAACGCCATGTTCTGAAAAGGTAGGAGTACCACAAAGTTCAATTCTTGGATCACTATTATTTTTAATATACGCCAATGACCTTCTGGACACTATCACCGATGATGGAAATGCTTTACTATTCGCAGACGACACGGCTAATTCTGTCACAGGTTCAGATGAATCATCCGTCAGAGAAAACCTCTGTTTTGGTGTAAAGAAGCTATTGCAGTGGTTTGCTGACAACCTCATGGTGTTAAACTCTTCGAAGACCCATTTTATCATCTTCTCTCGAATTTCACATGCCCTACCGTCGATTTCCCAAATATCTGTCCGTTTTAACGGAGAACTAGTTACCATTGCCAGGAAGGAGCCTTGTAAGTATCTAGGGCTAACAGTTGATGAAAATTTATCTTGGAAACTTCATCTTGATAGGCTAAGGATACAGCTAGGAAGGAATGTTGGGTTACTGCGGTATCTAAAATTCCACCTCCCTTTCCCTACTCTTAAGTCAGTTTATTATTCTCTAATCCATTCTTATTTTAATTATTGTCCGATTGCTTATTTAAATACTTTCAAATCTCTAATTAAGCCCCTTCAACGTCTTCAAAATAATGCCCTTCGTACGTTAAAAGCACTCCTTCCTTCCCCATCTTCCCTCCCCGATAAATCCCCTACTAAGAGCCTTTATACATTTTTAAGAATATTGCCAGTTGATCTAGTCCTTCCTGCACATTGTGTCCTTTTCAGACTAAAACAAATAAAAGAGTTATTACCATTGGCTTTATATTCTAGTAACTTCTCTTTAGTTTCTTTTGTCCAGAATAATTATTGTTTGAGAAAATTTTCAGCCAAATTACCTTGCCCTAGAATCTGAACTGAAAGATCCAGGTAATAAAGTTCTGGAATAATAATAAAGTTCTGGAATATTTATGAAAGTAATATAGATTTCTGTTCTTCTATTCCAGTTTCTAAAGCTAAATTCAAACTATATCTAATAAGTAATTAAAGATAACTATTTATTTATTTGAAGTCATGTTGGCCGGTGCTATTGTTGATAAATATTTTTTTATGTGGTAATATATTGATTTGAGGAGTGGGCTGTGGGTTCAGTGTGGTGTCTCATTTTCTTCCGAGTATATCTAGTGTATTATTATTTCTTTTCATCATTTGTTATTATTATTATTATTTCTTTTATTTTTTTTAGGGTGCCTGTTTTCGAGTATGTAACTCACTGTGTAGGAACCCTCTGTAAATATTTTCTTTTCCATTGATTCATATTGTAAAAGTGTTATTTTGTCTTGTATTGATTTATGGAGAAATTGAATGAACTTGAACTTGAACTTGAACTGGGTAGTTCAAAGTCCCCCTAAACTTACCCTTAAAGGTCTAAACCAATAATATACGTTATTCTTCAGATATTGCTTTGCTACCGTTTTGAAAGTCCACGTGCTCATAGTTTGTTGCGATTTAAGTCAACATCTGCCTAAACATTCTTTAAAAGCTTCACCTTAATACCCTTAGCTTGCACATTAGTAATAGTTGTAGATTGTAGCAGCATTAGTAGCAGTATGCATATAGCACCTTTGGTTTCTTCAACGTCCCCTTCAAAATACACAGAAAGTTTCAGCTTAATACACACCATCATCCGTTCCTGAAGAATTTCTGATGCGTCCGCTAGACAACCTGTGTGAGCCTAGTGTGCTTCAAATTAGTTCTATACAGTTTCTATATATCCCAAAATTTTCACCTTAATATCCTCAGTTTTAATAGTAGTAATAGTAGCAGTAAAATTAATTCTAATAGCTTAAGCCTTAGTAGCAGTAGCAGTAATAGAAGTAGTAATAATAGTAACAGTGGCAGTAGTATGAGTAGAGGCAGTAGCATTAGGATGCAAACATTTTCTTCGGGTTAGTTCAACATCCCTCACAACAAGCCCTGTTAGTTTCAACTTCACACACCAAACTGTTCCTAGAACATTGCTGTTACACCCTTCTGACAACCTGCGTGAAAAGGGCGTGTTCTGATTCAGTTCATCTTATCATTCAAAATTTCTTCAAAATTTCACCTTTAATACCAGTAGGCACAGTCGTAATAGTAATCACAGTAGTAGTATTGATATTACTAGTAATAGTATTAAATAGTGGTAGTACTACTAGCAGCAGTAGTATTAACTTATTGCCTTTTGTTAAGTAGAACATCCCTCTCATCAAGTCCAGGAAGATTCAACTTAATGCAATTAGCCATTACTATGACATTACTGTTGTGTCCTTTTGACAACTTATATATTCATGGTACTTCTTGAAATTTCCATCTCAATGCTCTTAGCCCTACAAATAGTTGCAATAGTAATAGCAATAATAGCAGTATAATGATGCAGTAATAGCAGTAGTAGTAAATGTAACAGTGACAGTAGTTTTAGCAGTAGTGATCAAATATTGCCTTTTGGTGAGATAATCTTCCCCTTTAAGTATTCTATGAAAGTTTCAATTTAATACCCAAATCAATTCTTGAGATACGCTATTTTGACAATGTGCATGCACAGAGCGTCTTTGGATTTAGTCCAAATTTCCCCTTAATACTGTAAATGCTGTCGCGTGGTAGTAGTAGTGGTGGTAGTAGCAGTAGTATTGATGGCATGCAAATATTGCCATTTTGTTAATCTCCCTTATTATTTCCTGAATTTTCCCAATTAATATACTCAGTTATTCCTTTGTTGCACCCCATTGACAATTCGTATACACATAACGTGTTTTGATTTAGTTCAACACTCCCCTCATCACTCTTTGAAAGTCTCACCTGAATACCCTTCGTCTTCTTGGAAAGTAAAGCTCCAACATGCCTACCTTTTCAATAACATATACTTGGTGTAAACAAGGAACAAATGACCTAACTTACAGCCCTTGTCCTGAGGACTGTGGGGAGGTTGATATCCCAAAAGATATAATTCTTGGACCTTTCAATAAGGCTGAACCTGGTGTTTTTCTTAAAATTTCGATAATGTATGTTTTGGGGAACGATAGGCTTGGGGAAAGGGGCTGATTGCCTTCCATTCACTTTGATTCTTGAAAAGGACACTAAAACTTCCAACTTTCAATCAATTGGGCTCCGTTCGATCCAAATTTTATATGACTACCCTTTCCGTAAGAACTTTATATGTCCCGGGCATAACTTAAAACCCTTGCTAATGGGATCAGGGGAATTTTGTCCACCCTACAGACATTGTTACGTGCATTTTGGACTTTTGGTAACAAAATGGCTATCTCATAATTTTAATTGAATGTGTTTTGGGGGGAAAAGGATGTCCGGGAGGGAGGTTAGTTGCTCTTCATCATGTTTGAATCGTAAAAAGGAACTATAACTATACATTTCAAATCAAATGAGCCTCTTCTAAAGTTCACACGACCAACCCTTCCATAAAAACCTTTTATGCCTCTGGATAACTTACAACCCATACCCCTAGATTCTAGTGGATTCTCTCCACCTGAAAGGCCTTATTATGAGATCTTTGGACTATTTTTGAACAAATGACAATCTAAAATTTTTCATCGGATGCATTTGTGGAAAATACGAAGTAAGAGGGGGGAGGGGTTATAGGGTGCCCCCGATCACTTTGACTCATAAAAAGAGAACTACAACATCTTATCTCCAATCCAATGAGCCCCCTCTAGAGATTATACGACCACCCGTTTCATAAGAACTTTGTATGCCCTCGGGGCATAAATTACAACCCTTGTGCTGTTGGCTGTGGGTAAGGGGTGTTATCCTCAAAGACACAATGTCAAGACCTTTCAACTACGCTGAACAAAATGGCTATCTCAAAATTTTGATTAGATGCGTTTTGGGAATTGATGGGCCGGGGAGGGGGGGCTTGTTACTCTACAATCACTTTTGACTATTAAAAAAGGCCCTTTCAATTTCCATCGAATGAGCCTTTTTTGAAGTTTTTACGACAACAAATGGCTATCTCAAAATTTCTATCAGATATATTTCAGGAGGTGTTTTTTTTTTTGGGGGGGGGGTATCGACCCTTCAATTACTTTGAATATTAAAATGGATGCTAGAAATTCTGAATACCAACTCAATGAGCCCCCTCCGAAGTTTATACGACCACCCTTTTTATAAAATCTATCCATGCCCCCGGGGCATAAATTACAACCCTTTCCCTGAGATTTGTGGGGGGGGGGGAGAGTCTCGTCCTCAAAGAGATAATATTCAGATATTTCAACTACGCTGAACAAAGTGGTTACCTCAAAATTTTGATTGGATGTGTTTGGAATAATGGGAGGCGTGGGTGGGAATTAGTTGCCCTCTACTAACTTTCGACTATTAAAAGAGGCACTAGCCCCTTCAATTTTCAATCAACTGAGCCTTTTTAGAAGCTTTTACGACAACAAATGGTCGTCTCAAAATTTCTATCAGATGCAATTCAGGAAAATATGAGGTGTTGGGGGGGGTATCCAACCTCCGATGTCTTTAAATCTTAAAAGGGGGACTAGAACTTCTGATTACCAATCCAATCCCCCTCCAGATTTTATACGATATTTATAAGAACTTTATATTGCCCCAAGGCATAACTTACAATCCTTGCCCAGAGGGCTTTGGGGGGTTGTCATCCTAAAGGACGTAATCTTTGGACCTGTCAATAAAATGGTTATCTTCAAATTTTGATTGAATATGTTTGGGGAAATAATGGATGTGGGAAGGGGGTTTATTAGTAGAGTAGTTCATTCCACTTCTATGGCACCATGTTCCTTCCCATGCTATATGGGGACTTTATGTTCCTTTCCATGCTATTTGCCTACAGCTCTACACCTTTTCAAAGAGAGTGAGTAGCCCTAGGAATCACAGTGTTATTCTATGGATGCTGTACACCTTTTCAAAGAGAGTGAGTAGCCCCTCAAACCTACGTTATACTTTGTTTACTTTATGTTCCTTAGCATGCATCAATTGATACGGAGGGTACAAGACTTGGCAGACATATTTTTTTAAGTTCAATAACCAAAAACTAGAGATTGTCAAATTGCGTATTCAAAGGATGGTCTCATTCTAGAAATACTGGTTTACAGCTGGAGGCCTTATAATCATGTTTTTTCGATATAAATTAAGATGCAATTGATCTTTCTGGATCAGTTGATTAATAGAATATGTAATAAGCCTATTACAATCAAACTTATTCGTTCTAATGGAGAACAAAAGAATTATGATGGTATGTAAATACACCTTATTCTTGAATTATCATAAGAACATAATCCTTTTTTTCCTATAGATATCTGCCTATATGTCATTTAAATCCGGCTTTTACTTTAAGTGATGAGCAAAGGTTTTTTTCATTACAGTTGTCTTTTAATTACGTCTAATAGTGTTCGAATTGACAAAGGATTCGCGTATTTTTTCGCTAGCGTCAAAGCAGGTGTCAAGGTATATCTGGGCTGAAGTAGAATTCGCAAAAATTTCTATTTTAGCTCAACAGATAGCAACTATCTACCGTGTCATGTATAATTGAAAAAGATCTGTAATTGTGTATTGTGGAATTGAAGGGGGCAGCGCCCAATGGAGGGTTCTGCCACTTTCGTTACTAATGAATTATCTAACGAAGGCATAGATTTGTAAGAAAAAGAGTCTGGTTATGGCCAGTATAA
>JAQQPU010004937.1:25108-49722 GCA_029168905.1 Artemia sp. Kazakhstan ARC1039
AAACGGAAGAAATGAATAGTCTTATGGAAATTGTTGGATCTGATGTTTCCGGGGACATTTTTGACGATGACTTTATTATTAGTGAATTAGGTCCCGTGCAAATAGGTGCAGGACATGAAAATATTGTCGCGTCCCCGGAACTACGTGAATTTTATTTGTTAAAATCTGCTCTAGGTCATTTACAAACACACAGGGTAGATTTTAATCCTCCCGAAGAAAACTTGAATAACGGGAGTGTCATTTTAACAGACCCTGTAAATGCTCTTCATACCTACATCGACCGAATTCGAGTACTTATTTAGATTCAGATTCAGAATTGGGGTTGTCAAGGGGGATTAAGGCATCAGTCAATCAAAAATTTTATTCACAAAAAGGGACATCAGGGGACATTTTTTATTTTCATTTTTCAACTGGCAACCAAACTTTTTACGCTAGTCTAAATGAATTGGAGGGTAACTTTTTCAATTGGGTCAATAAATTAATATCAGCTTTGAACACATTCAACGAGAGGGGAAGCGGGTTCACAATTTTATACATTGAATATATGGATCTGAATCTCAATAGATTTAAAAAAAAAACTTTATTTTAAGGGGGTTGGGTAGAAAAACAAAATGCTGCCCAGATTTGTCGGCTACCAAAGGGGTTCAGATTTTCAAATTTGACACGGGGCTGAAATTTTTTCAATAGGCATTTTTAGCAGCAGCTCATAAAACATTGAAAGATGATTCAAGAATGAAAAATCTCGAAAGACTTGCACGTAATGGTGGAAAAAATTTCCCTAAAGTAAATTTTGATTGTTTAGAGGGAAAGTATCCGGTTTCCTTAAAAGAAATAACCATATTTGAAAAAGCAAACGAAAATCTCGGGATGGGGGTGGTTGTTCTCCAGTATGACACAGAATTTGTTAATGGGGGAAATAAACCAAATAAAAAAGGGGGTTTTATATTTAGTTAGGACACCGTTGGTAGATAATGTTAAAAATTGGGTTTGGATTGTCTATGAGCCCCCCAAAGATCTAAACTCCCACGGTCATTTTTCACCGTTACGGCAATAAGTCGACTCTTATCTCAAGGTGTTCAAAAAGGGGAACGTCGCTATTGCCCCATGTGTCTTTCCCCTTTTAGATCTGAACGAACATTCACGGATCACATGAGATATTGCAAACTTCATGGCAATCAAAGGATAGAAATGCCGCAGGAGACAAAGCTACTTTACAATTTAAAAACTTCCAAAATTCCCTGCTACAGATTTATAAAGTATCTTTGGGTTGTGAATCAAGACTGTTGGAGGTATCGGACCCATCAAGGCCATATATAGTCAAGGAACACAAACTCGGTGCGTGTTCCTATGCGCATGCCCGACGCCATTCCAACAATAAAATGCAATTGGAAGAGTTTTTTGTGACTATGGATGAGGAGGGTAGCATGGAGAAATTATTGGTGTGTTTAATAAAAACAGAAAATAAATCTATTTCACGATTTCGTCACACCAACTCCCAATGTCATTATCAGATAAGGAGCAACGGGCACTAGAAAAGGGGACAGTTTGTTGAGTTTGTAGGGTTGCTCTTGCCGCGAAAGATGCTATACAGGATCACAATCACCTTGTTCACCCCAATTCAACGGGGAAAAGTAACTTTCGGGGGTGGGCTCACAATTCATGTAATTTAAAAATTAAACAGCATTTCTTTCTTCCGTTTTTTATACATAATTCTAACTACAATCAGAAGTATGTGCTACCAGCAATGGCACATCTTCAAAGAAATGGAGCTGTGGATGGTGCATGGGTGATAGATAACTTTTCCTACAAAATCATTCCTAAATCAGCGGAAAAGTTGCTTATTTTGGAATTTATGTGGAGATATGTTGAAGACGACGTTGAGTACACGAATAAAATTAGCTTTTTAGGTTCCTTCAGTTTTTTTCCCAAATCTTTGAGCGAATTAATTCAAGTGCAGAAAAACGATGACGGCTGCTACGCTTTCCCCCTTCCCAAGCAACAATTTCCAAATGATTTATATGATTTGTTGATGGTCAAGTGCATATATCCTTATGATTATTACAGCTCCATGTCGAGATTCGCTGAGGAAAGTATTCCCTCAATCGAGTCGTTTTACGACAGTCTATACGATCGTAGTGATACGATCGTACTCATGATGAAAACAGTTTTGCCAAAAAAGTGTGGGCAGAGGGAGGGTGTAAAAATGGGTTTGACTGCTGCAAGCTGTATTTTTCAAGTGATGTGCTAACTTTGTTAGACATTATGTGTCAAAATACGGAAAAAATATATGAGGAATTTAATCTTGATTGAGGGTATTATTTTTCATCTCCTCATCTGGTAATGGACTTCATCCTAAAAATTAGCAGGGAAAAAATCAGGCTGATCACTGACATCGATCAGCACCTGTTCATCGAGAGGTCAATGAGGGGTGGATACGTTTTTCATGGGGATCGTATCTTGGAAACTGATCCAACTGAAGAGAAGACGGGGACAAAATCGGATGCAGTGTTCCTTGATATGAATTCCCTCTACCCCTCGGCCTTGTCTCATTATGTGCTACCCTGCGATGACTATAAATGGCTCAATGACCCTCAAGCCTCAAATTTCCCCAACATTGACAGTGTTGAGGAGAATGGGTCTGTTGGATGGTTTTTTGAAATTGATGGGGAGATACCAGTTGAGCTTCACGATTGGGTAAAGGATATTGTTTTTCCATGCATCAATAGACCTGTGTCTAGGGACTCTTTGAGTCCCTGCAACAGACGTTTGATCGAGGTGGAGGGATTGCATTGGTCACCTTCAAAACAAAACTTATTGCCGAACTCCCGCCTGAAGAAAAATATTGTTGTACATCATTTGGCTTTAAAATGGATGTGCAATAACGGTTTCAATGTCACAAAGGTTCATAGAGCCCTCCAGTTTAGTCATAAACCCTATCTGAAAATGTTAGTTGACACTTTTGTCAAGAAACGTTCTGAAGCGAAAACAAAAGCCGAAAAAGAAATCTATAAGGTCATTTTAAATACGACTTTTGGTAAAATGTGCGAAAGTGTTCGCAATAGGAATCGTTGTGACGTCGTGACCGTTCCCGAACAATGTGCTCGAATTATTGCCGATCCAAACTACACTTCCTTTACAATCATTGGCCCGGACATGGTACTATTGAATAGGAAAAAAGAAATATTGTCCTGAATAAAAATATTGCTGCAGGCAGTGCGATCTTGGAGATCTCTTAAAAGCTCATGTTGGAATTCTACTACATGTTGGAGGTGTGCTACAGGGACACAGATTCTCTACTGTTAAAAGTAAAAACTCAAAACCTACTTGATAATTTTGCGCACGGTAAAATCATCAGTTCTCGGATGGACTACACCAACTGGAGTGGGGAGGTCTACCCAGAGCTAGTAAAACGTCGGGCGCCAAATCAACTTTTATTTTTAAAATCAGAAACGGGAAGTGACATGATTTCCCGTGGTATGTGTGTAAGACCGAAGGTCTACTTTATACTGACACACGACGAGGAAATCAAAAAACGTTGCAAAGGAGTACCTAAGCGCTATGTGGATAAGAATTTTGACATGAACGTTTATAGGAATTGTATTATTGAAAATATAATTTCACGAGCGAAATTGTTGGCAATTCGTTCGTTAAACTACAGGAACTTCACTGTAAATATAGAAAAAATATCCATGAGTACCATTTCCGACAAGATCTATGTTTGTCAAGACGGTGTGACTACCCTCCTCCTTGGGCACTTTTTAACTTTCGACGGAGCCGAATGTGTTAGCCATAGGGAAAGTCTCGGTTTGAGTAAAGTGCAATAAAACAAATTTCCCAAAACCTTGAGGGGGGGATCGCGGCCCGGGGTGGCTTTGGCCGCCCGGGGGGAACCTTCGGCCGCCCGGTTGGCTGCCAGCGGAGGGCGCTACCACCAACGGTATTTTTGTTTTACTTAGAGCAGATTTTTTTTGTACTTTTGTAAATATACATGTTGTTGCATTCAAATTATAAATGGTGTAAAAAAGCGATATTATTTTAAATGTATTTTTTATAAATAAAGTATATTCATTAAAGTAGGCCTACTTCTTTTTCTAGTGCATTTTTAAAATAAATGTTTATGTTTTTTCCTATAAGTAAATAAATTAAAAAAAATCTTAAGTGTATTTTTCTTGTATAATGTGATTTTTTTCTCTAATTTATTATTTGTAAAGTGCTGTTTTTTTATGGTAATATTACGAGAAATATGATTCTTTATTGATTTTGTTCTTCTCATTATTCTTGAACGGAGTAGTAGTAGTAGAGAAATTATTTAGTCATTAGACAACTATAGTCGACAGTTAGTTGTAGGTGAACTGTTTAAGGGAACATGTATCAATTTAAAACACCATTCAGATAATTTCTGTGCGGTCCATCAATGTTAGGCAAAACGACACTCTTAACTGAAATAATTAAAAATTGCGATAAAATGTTTGTGGAAAAACCAAAAAATCTACTATTGTTACAGTATTTGGCAGGAGTCATACAATAAAATAAAAGCAATTGTTATATCGGGGTTGGTGCAGATACAATTCATACAGGGACTTGATGTTTTCAACATTATTGAACCAAACTATTGGCTGATTATTGACGATTTAGCTGAATCCATTGAACAATGTTCCCAGGAAATGCTACAACTGTTCACTGTTCGCTCTCATCATGAACATATTTCCATTACTCTAGTTCTACACAACCTCTTTCATCAGAGCAAATGTAGGCGAATAATTGCATTGAGCTGCACCTACTATATCATCTACAGAGTTGTTCGTGATTCTAGCTCACTAATAACCCTCAATAAACAAATATACCCCGGTGCACCTAAATTTCTATTTTCAGCATACAATCAGGAAACTAATAAACCCTACGGCTACATCCTATTGGATCTTAATCAAAATGCACCCGAGGATCTGCGTGTAGTCACAGATATTTTTGACAATGAAATTACAGTATATCTCCCCGTGAACTGTAAAAAGACCTATTAGTTGCCATCATGACACTGAAGAAACTACATGAAAATAGACATTTATTTTCCGTTCTAAGCACTTCAAAACACCCACTTAGGAAAGCTATACTCAAACGTGGTGTTGACAATGATTTCATTAATCTATTATCTGAACTTTGTTTAAATTTAACCAAGGGCAATGTACAATTGCCAGAAGTAGTTAAGCAGCAGGCAAAGCAACATCATTCTATTGTACTTACATTGGCTTCTAAAAAGAAAGGAAAGATTTTAAAAGGAAATGTCTTCTTCAGGCGGGCGGTAGCTTTTTCACACTTTTACTACCAATAATTGCAGGACTTGTAAACAGTTTTCTCCTGATGGCTAAACCCTATACATTGACTCCATTAGAACTCGCTCTCTCACCAGTGGAACACTTTGAGGAAAATCTGATTAAATTCATTGACAACGAGAATATTGAGGATGATAAAAAAACTGCTTTTACTTCAAGATGCACTTCGCCGAGTGGACAAACATAAGCCCTATCGTGCGACGGCTAGTGGTATTGATTACAAAAAAGAACCATTCCCTCAGGATTCTTCTGCTATCGCCACTGCTGCTGGAGCAAATTTAAAGAAGGAGGAATTGGATTCAATAGTGTCGAGCATTGGAAATCTAATGCTACACTCATATCGTGAACAAAGTAAACGACTCATAACATATCTCATGGAAATTGTTCAAGGTCATATTCAAGTTGATAGCAATGGGAAAGGGATTATAATTCAGGGCAAGAGCTATAATCTACTTGATTCAATCTATTATATGGTTACAAATCGTAAAGGACTATTATCATTCGACGCTCATCTATACAACTTTCTAAATACATTAAACTTCCCTAAAAGCCTTATTAGCAATAGGCAAATTCTAAAACAATTAAATGAACATGCTCCCTCAACACCATTAAAATATGAACATGAAGAAGAAGAAGATTTTAAATCAATCTTGGAAAATACTAGCACGCCTAGTGGAAACATTGATTTGACAATGAGGAGCAGCACACCACTCATACCTAGACAAAAGCGAAGACGTATCAAGTCAACGTCACTACCACCACCAACCACTAGTATACAAAAGGGTAGCGGACGTTACGCTACGTGTTTACGTTCAAAATGGTTGAAGTTCTGAAATGTGTTTATGAAAATATTGGTGAAGTGGGAAGTTTAAGTTCCCCCACAACTCTTTCCAAAGTCACTGGTGTTCACACTAAAAGTGTACAAGACTATTTAAAAAATGAACCAAGTTACACTCTGCATAGAAATCATAGGCTTCATGCTAATCATTATCGAAAAACTAAAGCCTTTTTCCCATTGCATATAATGCAAGCAGATCTCTTAACTCTAGGTGAGATTCAAAGACGTCACAATACACCGTACAAGTACATTCTACTTGCAATCAGTGATTTTAGTCGCTATGCATATGCCATTCCATTGCGGTCAAAGAGAGGTGTTGAAATTGCTCGGGCTATAGAAAATATTCTCGAACAGGAATCGTATAAAAAAATTCAAAATGATCGTGGTAGTGAATTTGTTAATTAGCATGTTGCCAAACTACTAGCGAAATATAATACACTCCTCTATCATAGTAATAGTCCTATAAAGGCTGATTTGGCCGAACGATTGATAAGAACTATTCGACTTTTAATTTCAAGATATTGTACACTGAAAAATACATCTGCTTTTATTCATGATTTAGATAAAATCATGTTGATTTATAATCAACGACCTCATCGATTATTGTCCAATTCAACCCCAACGGAAGTTCATCATTCTGATCATGATACAATTGATACTTTTCTCAAACAATATTTCAATGAAACGATTGTCAAGAAGGAGAAAAAGTTTAATGTTGGTGATACTGTTCGAATTAATAGAACAAGTAATGTTTTTGAAAAGGGTAATTACTTGTGGTCAACAGAACTTTTTAAAGTGGCAAAAATCCTAGACACTAAACCTATAGCTTATCGTCTGCGAGATACCAAAGATGAAGAGATTCTCGGTGGTTTTTATGACTATGAACTACAAAAAGTTAAAAATAATAGTGAAATCTATCGAATTGAAAAGATATTAAAGACTCGTACTCACAGGGGTAAGAAACAGTTATTTGTTCGGTGGCTAGGATACAACTCTGATTTTGATTCTTGGATTGGTGTTGAACATATTGACAATGCCCAATGATTTCTATGTAACATTTATGTCCAACGTTTCCGATCCTCTCTACAGTAACTTGAATAAAACAAGTGATTTTTGGACTAAACTCTCCCCCGCCATCAAATTCGATGGTGCGTATGAAGTGGCTCTTGTCGACTGTATTCTAAAAAATACCTATGACATCCTGAGAAAAGATCGCAAATATGATATAAAAATTAGACCCTATGATTGGCCGCCACCCTCAGGTGATCAAGAACAAATTCAAAAGATCAATTGGATGAATTATCCATATATTGATTTACCCTATGAAGAACTCACCTGTATGAATGATTTATGTCGTTCTATCCATAAAAGAATTTCTGCTCGTAAAAAAGGAGCCTTTCATTTCAACTATTCAAAGGAGGAGGGCAAGATCTACATTAGTTCACCTATTGCCGATGAAAAGGTAATTCTCAATGATAATCTAAAAGATATTTTTGGCTTTACGCTCAATATAATCAATGGTAAAAGTGCTGGAAACACTAGTTTTATTTTTGCTGACTATCCACCTGCCTTCTCCACGGACACATGTTTATTTCTCAACGGTTCATTTGTGGAAATATTGAGAGTTGGTGATTAAAATGTCCCCCTCCTACGTGTTCTTGAACGAAAAACCAATCAAGAACACATTCACCACAACGATATAAAGCATCTTCAGTATATCCTCGTAAACACTTCCTATTTGGTACTCTGTCAGTTAACACTAAGAAATGAATTGGGTGATCCTCTAGCAAAAACAAAAGGTTTAGCCGTGATTATATGTCATTTTCGACCCATCATCGGCGACAGCACCACCACCTAAAATGAACAAAAGAAGAATTCCATTTGACTGTCTTGATTTCAATTACTATGTTGGTGCTTTGAGTCCACGTCAAATAGGTCATGGATTGGACTACTACAAGGGGCGTACTACAATTTCTGGCTATGGTTTTGGTAGCTGGTTTGCTAGGCTATTTCGTTCTACACTACCCCTTTCCAGAAAATATCTTGTACCTGCTGCATCAAATTTCGCTGCCTCAACACTACAGGACTGGGGGTCGGATAAGAATTTCAACGAGAGTGTTAAGGAAAATATTAGATCTTCAGCAAGAGCCGTTGGTGAGCAATTAAAATCTCAGCAAAATGGGAAGGGATTGAAAAGGATGCGTGCGCGTCATTCACTCATCAGTCTCTACCCAGGCGGGAAGCGAAAGACATCAACAAGGACTTTGAGGAATAAAACAAAGAAGACCAATAAGGAGAATAAAAAGAAAAATATTGTTAGATCAAAGAAGAATTTTTTCTCTCAAGATGACTTATCTCCCCAACAAGGAATCATATCCATCAATCAGTTCCTCATTGAATCTGTTCAATGCTGAAAATGTTGATGTCAGTGTCAAGTATGGCTACTATGAACAATTTCACCCCCAGCAACCCCTCTCCTAAAATATACACTTTCAAATATTTTCCAACGAAGACTACTTCATTGATTTGTCATCAACATTTATTGATTTAAATGTTGCAGTGAAGAAAAAGTCAGATAATACAACTCCAACTGCTGCCGATGGTCTATCCTACGAAAACTGTATTCTACACAACCTTTTCAAACAAATTAATGTATTTATTAATGAAACATTGGTGAGCACTAGCCATAATTTATCCAAATATGCAAGCTATATACAATTTATGATGATGACACCAAAGGCATATAAGGAGTTGAGAGGACAGTGATTGGGCTATGAATATCGATCAGATGTTGATACTGACGGTGAGTTGACTACTGCAGTGACCCAGGAGTATCATTTAGTTGGAAAATTAAATCATGAGATATTCAATATATCCCAATGGTTACTCCCCAATGTCAAGATTGACTTAAAGTTGCAACTAGCCCCATCGAATTTCATTTTGGGAAAAACACTTCTTGCAGCACCCGATGCAAATGTCATTATCACATCGGCAATTCTTCATGTCCAAAAACAACAGGTTATGAGCTCTGTTGCATTGGTAGTGGAAAATCTAAGAGCCAATGGCAACAACATTAAACTTCTTGTCCCCCAAACGATCACCAATCAACGTCACATTGCCACCGGGTCTCGTAGTTATACCGATTCATCATTTATCAATGGAGAAATCCCATCAAAACTCGCTTTGGCCTTTGTGAAGAGTGGCAGTGCAGTTGGATCCTGGACTGCATCACCCCATAATTTTAATTTTTTCGGTCTATCTAGCCTTGTGTGCAAAGTGAATGGTATTCAACTGTACGCACTATGATTTGACAAAAAATCCTATAGAACTCTGTATGAGTTGACCATGCAATCCCTAGATCATGACTCCCAACTATTTGAAAATGGAATAACCGATTCAATGTTTTCAAAAAATCATGGTGTAATTGTTTTGGACCTGTTGGGGACCCAGGATATGAGCATAGTACGAACAGGGAATGTACGTTTAGAGTGCACATTTGCCGATGCTTTGACTGAGAGTATCACGCTAATATCATTGAGTCAATTTGAAACCTATTGGGAAATCACACCCAACGGCAGTGTTCTACTAGACCTAGCACCATGAACACAAACCAAATAATCAGCGTACTTAATATGGATCCTTACATGTCCCAGTATAAGTCCTATTGCATACCATCGGACTTCATTGAAAAAAATCAAAGTGTTAACAATACCTCAATTATTGTTAATAGCAGTCCATCGACTTTGAAGACAAGCCATTGGCTATGAATCTTTCAAACATAGAAGAAGATTGATTTTTTTGATCCTCTTGGCCTATCATATAAATTCTACACTCCATGCATCCCCAACTTTATTGAGAGCAGTGGGAAAACTATTATTCAAAATCAACGAAGAGTAGAGGATTTAACGACTAAGACACGCGGCTTTCATACACTACTCTTTTTCATGTTCAGATGTCGTGGCTATACTTACAAGCAGTTTCTCTACATCTACATTGACTTTCCTCGATTGAACGACTTTCTAGTGGAAAATATACTTACAAGCTTGTTTAATATTGCTTTTAGTGCCCTACGAATAAACTGTTCTAAAAATGTATGTGAAATTGTTTATTAATAAAAATAATGTATATACATGATAAAAAACAACTTTTCTACTCTTTACATTTCATCTTCTGCTACGTATAGGTATTTGTCGAGAACAACTAATTCAGGTAGATTATCTGAATTCACAGTATACTGATTCTGATATGTTGCAATGTCAGGGTCACATTTTCTGCAGTAGAGTGTAACTTCACTCTTGTCATATCTCTTTGTATAGTCAATGATACTATTCTCATTCATTTTGTAGAATTCGCATGTTTCAATTTACTTACTTGAAGCAATGTCACAAACAGTGTCCTCAAGTGGCGAATCACATTCCGTGACAGCCAAGTAAAAATCAGTGGGCTTATAATCATAGTAGTCATTGTCTTCACAACGATGAAGTAAAAACCAAATTCTTTTGTTGCTCCAACAGTTGAATCGCTGACCCAGCTCCTCCTCCCAGAACAATCTTAAGTCACGACGATACCAATCTCTTAGCAATAAACTAAAATCAAGCTTAGGATTCTTTCCAATCATACCAGGATATGTATTCTCCCACTGATTAAATTTATCATAGCGGCAATTCGAGCATAGGTGTCCTATGTCCCCATGGGCCTATGTCAATTATATACATGTATATGTTAATAATAAAATGATTGAACTTGAACTTGATTGAACTAGACAGGAATTACAACCTTTAATTTGTACAGCATATCCTCTATGCAATTTACACGGGTTGCATAATATGCACTTTTCATCATACTCATCAATCATTGTACAATTCTCACATGATGACCAACTGCCCAGTGTGTATATGCATAGTGGACATGTATGAAACATTTTTTCATGTGTTGACACTCTCATCGCCAAAATGAAACTGAGCTACTATCAACAAATTGAGTGGGATAGTGAGAGAGAGGAATAAATCATCCTTGAACACCATCTTTCTCATGAGAAAAAGTCCTAAACTTCTAAGCTAGTGTTTAAAAGCATATCCACAATATCATTTTGCTGTGTCGTGATTAATATGTCAATAAATTGTGTAAATGTATTTGGACCACAACGCAAAAGCTTCATGCAATAGTCTAATGATGGAGAATCAGTTTACATTATATCAACAAGCATTCCCTTAGAAAATATGTTCCTTTGAATAGACAGCTCTAGAAAATCATCATCTAGAATCAAACGTTTTTCCATAAACACAAGAATCCCCATGATTCGCTCTTTCTCAAATCTATCCATTTTTTAGAGTCCTAACACTCTCACAGTCAACTTCAGACTAACCAGGATTCTTTTTTTCTACTCTAAAAAAATACGCTAACCTACTATAGAATGCAAAATATCTTTGATTTAGAAACAAATTTATTGAGCATAATTACAACAATAATAATCATTTATTCAATTTGTTTTCAGCAATATATTTCACTAGTGCATCCAATGCTGCTTGAAGTCTATTTATATGCACAATGTTCAGTTTCACAGCAAAACATAATTGCTCCTCCATTTTAAATTTTCTCAATGATATCACGTTTCTAGCATACATATCGTCCCATTCAAGGCTTAGTTTACATCCTCGTGATATTTCCACAGCCACGTTTGATACTCTTGTATCATTGCTGCTGCTACCTGCTCCACCATCAAGCTCCAATAGTGTAAATGTTCCACTCATTTTCTCTACTAATATCGTCTCAAATAAACTATTCTCTCTGAATTCAATTCTCTTGCTAATACGAACTACAATGAAAATCACTCCTTTTATTTGAATCCAATTACTAATCAAGTTATCGTATATGGAGTAACCTCCGCTCTCTCTGATTGGCCCTAAAAAGTGAGTGTTGCCTCAGAAACCATTCTGCTTGTATTACACTATCTCAACCATAGTTTCAAAACGTATATGATCGCTTTGCTTGGAAAGGAACATAATGTACGCAAATAGCATGTTGATCCCTATAGCTTCAAGCAAATCCATAAGGCCATGATCTGGAAAGGTACCAAGGAACATAATGTACACAAATAGCATGTTGATCCCTATAGCTTCAAGCAAATCCATAAGGCCATGCTCTGGAAAGGTACCAAGGAACATAATGTACGCAAATAGCATGGGAAGGAACATAAATCCGTAGAATCCATACGACATTGTAAGGGGATACTCACTCTATTTGAAAAGGTGTAGAGCTGTGGGCAAATAGTATGGGAAGGAACAAAATGTCCCCAAATAGCATGGAAAGGAACATAGTGCCATAGAAATGGAATGTACTACTCTACTTTTATTACCCTCTAACCACTTTCGACTATTAAAAGGGGCAATAGCCTCTTCAATTTGTAATCGAAAGAGTCATTTTATAAGTTTCAACGACAACAAATGACCATCTCAGAATTTCTATCAGATGCATTTCGGGAAAATACGAGGTGTGGGGGGGGGTATCCACCCTCCGATAACTCTGAATCTTAAAGAGGGTACTAAAGCTTCTGATTACCAGCCCGATGAGCCACCTCCAAAGTTTATGCGATCACCCTTTCTATATAAACCTTAAATGCCCCCAGGGTATAACTTACAACCCTTGCCCAGAGTGCTTAGGCTAACTTCCAGTTCTAAGCACTCAGGACAAAAGGGGGCAATCCAACAGTTTGATGTAACGAAATATTATGTAAGGAGTGACTTGTGCCAAATAACCAAAACCTAAACCAAAGGAATTTTGATAATAAGTAAAAAATTGAATGAATTGCATTTCTATGAAAATCTAAAAAATATAGAATTCGGTTTGTTTACTCTAATGCAATGAAAGCAACAAGCCTGGAAAAATCAGCCATATTTTAAAAAAGGGTAGAAGTAGCCCTCCCCCCCCCTCTTACAAAAAAAGGCAAGTTCTGTTAATAAATCCCTCCCCATCAGGTTTATCAAATTAGAGAAGCATACTTTAGAGGCTCCAAGCTCTTATTTAAAAAATTGCGGAATTCTGTTGTTGTCTTTTTTTTTCAGAAGAAAGATCACGTAGGCGTCTCTATTTTTTTTATATTTTTCAGGGCTGATCGTATTACACTAACAGTCCAAATATAACAGAAGGTGGCTCATTTGATCGTAATTTAAAATTTAAATTGTCAAAAAGAATGTACCATAGAAAAGTAAGGTATCCTACCATTTCATAGCGCTAAACTACGGTTTTACCCCAAAGTAGACTAAGTCGTTGTCGATTGAAAATTTTGACTTAGCCGATGTATTTAAAAGTATCGAAAATTATGGATTGAGCTTATAAGGTGAAGTGTGGTACCGTGATTCTTGAGCCTCGTCGCGATTTTTTCGGGGGCTGGGGGTGCAAGGTGGCCAAAAGGCGCTATGTGTACACTGCTACAATTATTACTATTACCACCGATACAAATACTATTACTACCACTACCATTATTATGACTTTAACTACTGCTAAGGCTAAGTTCATGAAAGTAATACGTTCAGGGACTGTTAAGGGGGTATTAAACTTAATCACAACATGTTATGTACATGCAAGCTATCAGAAACCCATACAGGAACGGCTTAGAGTGTTAACTTTGAAAATTATGTGGAATTTAATCAAGAAATAAGGTGTTATGTGCATGATACTACTACTATATTACTGTTACTGCTATTAATACTTCTAAGGCTATAGTCACAAAGGTGACCCTTTCAGGGTGCTTTGAGGGTGATGTTGGACTAATTTAAAACCCACATGTTCGGCAGTTTAAAGGGGATGAGAACAATATCCTGGGAACTGCTTTAAATATTAATTTGAAACTTTCAAGGTATATTGATGGTAATGTTGAACTAACCAAAAGGCACTATATACATACTATTTACACATTACAACTTTTACTACCAGTGCTACTTCTGCTACTTCCAATTATACTGCTACAACCAGTTACTGCGACTAATTATGACTGTTACTGCTTACGGCTTTGGCTGTTGTTATTTGTGACTATGACTGCAAATACTTACGACTATGAAAATTGCAAATGGCAATTCCACTGGTAACTGCAATTCCAACTTATGGTGACTGCAACAAATCATGGTTGCAGAACTGCTACCATCTATTAAAATATTAAAATAAGCGCTCTGACTGCTTGTGGCTGTGAATGCACCTACTTACGGCTGAGACTAATTATGACTCAGTCAGCTAGTGACTATGAATTTCAATGTCTGTGACTGGTTTCAACTGTGACCACTTGGGATGTTTACTGCTTGTGACTGAGAATCTTTGTCTGATTCCAATTTCAATCGTTATTTACGACTTTAGCATTTTTTGTTCGTGAGTACATCTGCTTGTGATTGCGACTACTCGGGATTGCGACTGTGATTTATAACAACTGCAAATACTTATAACTCTGACTTCAACTATTTACAACTTTGACATAAACTAATTGTGACTGTAACTGTGACTGACCACTTAGGAATGTGACAATGACTTCAACTATTTACAACTTTGACATAAACTACTTGTGACTGTAACTGTGACTGACCACTTGGGAATGTGACTTTTGATTGTGATTACAACTTCTTTGAATGAAGACTACTTCTGACTATGACCATTTGCCTCTGGAACCGCTTGCAAATGCCACTACTTGCAGCTATGACTGAAGCTACCTCAGACTACGACTACGACTAGTTATCACACTAAATCAGTTTTGTCAAATACCCAGTGTGACTATTTCGAACCGTCAATACGTCACAATTGCGATGACTGCTGGCGATTGAGACTACTTGTGTCTATGACTAATTGCACCTGCAACTACTTGGGACTGTGACTAACTGCAACCAATCATGACTCCCTTTACTACTACTGCTATTACAATAGTGACTGTAACTGCTACTTCTACTGCCACAATTATGGGTCCTGTTACAACTAAAAATAGTTTTTACTACAAGCAGTGTACTAAGTCAGAGTATTCTAAGCACATTCAGACTATCAAAAAGCCAAAGAGATTCAATATGACACTAACAGAATAAATATTAGAGTTGAAACTCACAGTGAAAGTTATTGGGAAGTAAACTTAAATCAAAATACTCTATGTAAACCTATATGGTCACAAAACTTTGCTGCACCATCCTAGGAGTAGATAAGGCTATTACTTTGGACCTTTCAAGCCATGTTGTTGGGAATATTTAACTAAATTTAACGACAATACGTACATTCAAGGTTTTCAAAGCTCGTCCCTGCGAGGATCAGCTAAACTTAGTGAATTGAAAGTTAAGGGCATGTTGAGAAGATTTTTAATTAAATTAAAATAAGCTAGTTGATCCCAGATTGTAAAAAGAATACATCTGCAATATCTTAAGACTGTCTAAGGATATTAAGACACTAATACCCTAAGGTATCAGAAACTAAGATAACTAAGAAAATGGTATTTAAAAAGTTTCTTCAACTGAAAGCAAAGAGCTGCATTAAAAATTAAAATGAACAGAAGTGGTTCTCCGAAATAAAGGATTTCCCCACCTAAGCCCCTCACTCTTTACTCTAGAATTTCATTTTTTTTTCAAATAAATTTGTAAGGACAAATTCTGAAACTCAACAGTCATTAAATTAGAATAAAAAGCTTGATTCAAGGACTTTAGCGTAACGAGCGATGGATTCAGGAACGGCCTTATTTACTGAATAATATCTGTTTGTTTTAATTTTAAATGTTGCTCGTTACTTTCATTTATAAAAGACTTTTGTTTTTTGAATTTCTTATAGTTTTTCAAGTCATACTGAAAATCTCCCTAAAACAAATATTTCCCCAAGAAATTACCTTTCCAATGAAAACTCCTCCTGCAGGACAATCCCCCACAAAAAATTCCTCCCAATAAAAATTTTATAACTGAAATAAACTTCCATAAAATTTCTCTCCCCGCATAAAATTTAGCCCTTGCAGTTCTACCGAAAGATTCTCTCAACCTGTAGAGCATTAGCAAGTTCATTCCCTGGAAAATTTTCAGGGGGTCTTTATTCCCCCTGTATGGTATGCCTATACTGAATTTCAAAACAAATAAATTTGCAAATGGGGATAAATCCATCTATTTAGACAGTGAAAAAAACAGGCACAAAAGTCCTGATACTTCAATCAGATATTACCTTGACAACCATGATCGTCATCAGTAGAATTACTAAAACAATATAATTGAAACTAGCATATTTGTGAACTTCCGGATGATCACTAGATTATTTTCAGAGGCAGAGAGCGATTTTCAGAGAAATTATTTTCAGATTATTTTCAGAGAGAGATTACTTTCAGAGAGAGAGTTTCAGAGAGAATTTATTTGTTCGTCATAGAACGACAGTGTGGTTTAAGAAAGAATACCTAATTGGATTTCCTATCACATTTTCATAGGGTTATTCGCCACATGGTTTACCGGTATTGAATTTCGTAGGAGAACTTCACCAGATTTTCAGGGGGTTGCTCCCTGCAAGCTCAATCTGAACTGAATTTCCTAAGGTAAATTCAGGGAAATTCTAATGGAAATATTTTCAGGGGGTTACTCGCAACACGGTGTACCTACATTGAATTTTCTAAGAGTGTTAGCAATTTTTTCTTCTTTCTATGGGAATTTTAAAATAGGTCTTTTACGTAGACTCAACCCACTGATTTATTGTTTTCTAAGACACGAGGGTAGTTTTTAGACATATTGTCATACCCTAACACTCGGACATTTGGACACTTGGGCGCTCAGACACTTGGACATTCAGACTTTCAGACATCCGGATAATCAAACATTCAAATAGTCAGACACTTAAACACTTGACAGCCAGATATTTGGAACATTGAGCACTCGGACAGTCGGACATTGGGACAATCGGACATTCAGACAATCGGTAAGACGGAAATTCGGACACTCGCAAGTTTGAACTCTCAGACATTCACATTTCGTACATAAACAAACATTCAGAAGGAGATATTTTACATTTTTGTACACTCCTTTAATACCGCCAACCTTAGTTTTTCAGCTTTGTCTACATTCCTACGCAAATCTATATTAGTCAAAAGACTTCACTTACAAAAAACTTCAAACATATTGTCTTTCATTTATTGCTCATTGTCTTTGTCTTTGTTTTTTTTTTTTGTATTTTCGTACACTCTTTTCAAACCCCTAACCATAGTTTTTTAGCTTTATATAAGATCCTACACGAAGTTTTGTTAGTCATAAGGCTTTTTTATATTAATTCTCAGTAAGTGTTTTTCTTTTATTGTTTTTTGACCATGTTTTTTTTATTTTCGTACACTCTTTTAACACCCCTAGCTTTAATTTTTCAGCTTTGCCTTCACTCCTAGACCCAACTATATAGGTCAAAAGGCTAAGTTATATAAAGTTTATACAAGTTTTTTTCTTTTATTGCTCTTAAGCCTTGTTTTTTTTTATATATTCGTACACTTCTTTAACACCCCTAAACTCAGTTTTTCAGCTCTACGTATGCTCCTACCCCAAGCTATATTAGCCAAAATACTTTGATTTATTAACTTCAAACAACTTTTTTCTTTATTTTATTGCTTTTTAACCTTGTTTTTCTTACACTTTTGATAACTACCTCAACAACCCCTAATTTAGTTTTCCACCTTTCCCTACATTCCCAGACCAAGCTATATTACTGAAAAGGCTTTGTTATATTAATTTAAAACATTTTTTTCTTTTATGCTTTGTAACCTTGGTTCTTACAAAGGAGTGTTCCTTTTCAACACACTGAATCTTATTAGTCCAAATCTTATTACACCAAGCCCTATTAATTAGATGATTTTGTTATGTTACACTTAAACAAGTTTTTCCTTCTTTCTGTTACACTTAAACAAGTTTTTCTTTCTTTTATTGATTGCTCTTTAACCATGTTTTTACATTTTCCTAGACAATTTTTAAACTCATGGCCTTAGTTTTTTAGCTTTAAGTATGTTCCTAAACCAAGCTATATTAGTCACAAACCTTTGCTAAATAAATTTCAAACCTGTTTTTTCTTCTTTTTTTATTGCTCTTTTAACTTGTTTTTTACATTTTTGTACACTCCCTTAACACCCCTTAACTTAGTCTTTCAGCTTTGCCTACACTTGTACACTAGGCTAAATTATTCAAGAGACTTTGTTATATTGACTTCAAACAAGTTTAAACCTTGTTTCTTACATTTTCATACCATCCTTTAATCTTTGTTTTTTAGCTTTGCCTATATTCCTACACTACGTCGAGCTACATTAGTCGAACAACTTTGTTATGACAATTAAATAAAAAAAATTTCCGACAAATAAGTTTTTCAAAGAAGAGTAAAGGCCGTTTCAAACTTTTAAGCTCAGTAGATACAACTACCTGTTAAAATTCAAATTCAAAACGACTAGAAATTACTATTAAAGAATAAATGAAACCAAAAACGAACAGAAATTAAATAAACAATCATAGCAAAAAACTTACAACAAGTAATAATATAAATGAATAAATAGATCTTAAAGCGAGTAATGCTTATATTGAATATGAAAATCAAGCTTAAAACGAAAAAAACTATTTTGCTATTGAAGTATAAATGAAATTTAAAGCGAAGAGAAATTAGATAAACAATCAATGCAAACAAACATACAATAGATTCTAATGTAAATGAATTAATAAATTCTAAAACGAGTGAAGCTTAAATTGAATATGCCAATTAAGCTTGAAACGAACAAAAATCACTACAAACAAGAGTTTGGGTATCGCCTCCTTCTCTCACTGTAAAAGTCTAAAGCCTACTGCGTCATTGGCGCTTTACCGAAAACCAATTTTATTACAAATGTTTTCTTTTGTATTTAATATTTAAAATAAACATTAAAATTATAGCAAAATTTTGAACTGATGAGCTTTCAGCAGTTTATATCCTTATACGTCAAATATTCAGTTTAATTTATTAGTTCTTTCTAAAGTTGTTCAAGACAAACATAGTTTAACTACAAACGTTAGAGTTTGGATACTGCCCCCTTCCTTAACTGTAAATAAAAACCAAAAGCCTACTGCGTCATTGGCGCTCAATTGAAAACGAATTTATTTTCTTTTCCGGTTCTTAGAGCATAGAAAATAAAAATATAATTACAGTGAAATAAATTCTTGAACTGATGGATCTTTCAACAATTAATATCATTATGCATCATATATTCAATTTCACGTTGTTTATACTTTCCAAGACTGTTCAAGACGCATATAGTTTTCAGTAAAGCGCCAATGACGCAGTAGGTTTTAGACTTTTACAGTGACAGAAGGAGGCGATGCCCAAACTCTTGTTTGTAGTGATTTTTGTTCGTTTCAAGCTTGATACGTATATTCAATTTAAATTTCACTCGTTTTAAGATTTATTTATTCTATTACATTAATATTTCTTGTATGTTTGTTTGCATTGATTGTTTATTTGATTTCTGTTCGTTTTGGGTCTCGTTTATTCTTTAATAGTAATTTTTGGTCGTTTTGAGTTTGAATTTTAACAGGTTTTTTTTATCTGCTGAGCTTAAATGGCCTTTACGTCTGAGCTTATAGTTTTAAATGGCCTTTACTTTTCTTTGAAAAAGTTATTTTTGGAAAGTTTTTTTTAAATTAATTCTTGTTCGTTTTCGATTGCTAAAAGTTTCAAGTTTTTACAAATTCCTTATTTCAAAATCAAACTTTTTTTTAAAATCTTAAACAAAATCAAACTTTTTTTTTCATCTGAAATAAAATGGTCACCTCATCCGATAAGCCCAAAGAAGTGGAAGGCGGGAGGGGCTAGTTGCCCTCCGATCTTTTTTACTTTTAGAAAATCAACTAGAACTTTTAATTTCCATTCAAATGAGCCCCCTCTGAAGTTCATACGAACTCTTTCATAAGAACCATATACGTCCCCAGGAAATGGCTTATAATACCTGCCCCCTGGCCCTGGGGGGTTGTGTCGACACCGGAGTTTTGGTTATCTGACCTTTGAACTATTTTAAAAAATGGCTATCTCAAAATTTGTATCGGATGGATTTGGGGAAAAAAGGGCGTGGGGAGTGGGGGGGCTAGGGGCCCTCCGATCTCTTTTGACTTTTAAAAATTAAACTAGAACTTTTAATTTACACTTAAATCAGCCCTCTCTGAAGTTTAGCCCTCTCCAATCAAATGGACCCTCTGTGAAGTTTATACGATCATGCCTTCCATAAGAACCATATATGCCCCCCGGCATAACCTATAACCCTTGCCCTGAAAACTGTGGGGGGAGTGTCCTGCTCAAAAATATTATTTCCAGAACATTCAACTACGTTGAACAAAATGTCTATCTAAAAATTTTTATTGGACGTGTTTGGGGAAATGATGGGCGTGGAAGGGGTGTTTGTTGCCTTCCAATCACTTTGGACTAAAAGGGTACTTTTAAAAAGGGCACTAGCCATTTACATTTCCAATCGAATTAGCCCTTTTTGAAGTTTCTATGACAACGCTTTCTATATAAACCTTATATGCCCCCAAGGCTTAACTTGCAACCGTTGCCCTGAGGGCTGTGGGGGAGTTATTATCCTCAAAGACCTAATTTTCGGAATTTTCAACTACGTTGAACAAAATAGCTATCTCAAAATTTTGATTGGATGTGTCTTGGGAAAAGTTGGGCTTGAGAGGTGCCTTAGTTACCCTCCAATCACTTTCGACTATCAAAAAGCGCACTAGCCTTTTGAATTTCCAGTCGAATTATTCCTTTTTGAAGTTTCTACGACGAAGCTATCTATATAAACCTTATATGTCCCCAGGGTATATACTTCCATCTGGAAATCCACTACATAGTCCAAAATGGCTATCTAAAAATTTTGATTGAATGTGTTTGGGGAAATGGTGGGCGTGGAACGGGTGTTAGTTGCCTTCCAATCACTTTTGACCCTTAAAAAGGGAACTAAAGCTCTCAATTTCTAGTCGAATGAGCCCCCTTTGAAGTTTATACGACGACCCTGTCCATATGAAGTGCCTCTGGGAAAAAAAAAATCACAATCAGAGACAACGCTATATAGTTGCCTATACTAAAGGCCATACGGCTCCAATGTTTTATTATATTTTTTTTCCCAGAGGAACTTCATATGGAAGGGGTCGTTGTAAAAACTTCAAAGAGGCTCATTTGATTTGAAATCGAGAGTTCTAGTACCCTTTTTAAGGGTCAAAAGTGATCGGAAGGCAACTAACACCCCTTCCACGCCCACCATTTCCCTAAACACATCCAATCAAAATTTTGAGATAGCCATTTTGTTCTGCGCAGTTGATTTCCAGATAGAAATTATTTTTTTAGGAGGACACTCTCGCACAGCCCCGAGGGAAAGGGTTGTAAGTTGTGACCTAGGGGCTCATAAGCTTTTTATAGAAAGCTTTGTAGTGAAAACTTCAAAAAGGGCTCATTCGATTGGAAATTCAAAGGGCTAGGAATCCGATTGGAAATTCAAAGGGCCCTTTTTAACAGTCGAAAGTTATTGGAGGGCAACTAACCCCCCTCTCACGCCCACCTTTTGCCCAAAAACATCCAATCAAAATTTTGAGATAGCCATTTTGTCAACGTGGTTAAAAATTCTGGAAATTAGGTCTTTGTGGATGACAACCCCCCAACAGCCCTCAGGGCAAGGGTTGTAAGTTATGCCCTGGGGGCATATAAGGTTTTTATAGAAAGTTTTGTGGTAGAAACTTCAAAAAGGGCTCATTCAATTGGAAATTTAAATGGCAAGTGCCATTTTTAATTGTCGAAAGTTATTGGAAGGCAACTAACCTCCCTTCCACGCCCACCATTTCCCCAAACACATCGAATCAATATTTTGAGATAGCTATTTTGCTCAACGTAGTTGAAAGTTCTGGAAGTTATATCTTTGAGCATAACCCTCCCCCACAAGGTCTTCAGGGCAAGGGTTATAAGTTATGCCCTGGGGCATATATGGTTCTTATGGAAGTATAGCTCTTATAAACTTGAGAGAGGGCTCATTTGATTGGAAATTGAAAGTTCTAGTACACTTTTTAAGATTCAACAGATATTGGAGGGCATCTAGTCCCTCCCCCTTCTCCACGCCTTTTTTTTCTCAAACCCATCTGATAAGAACTTTGAGAGAGAAATTTATTTTTATTAAAGACCAATATTCACAAAAAATGGCTAGTTCACTTTTTAAGCGTCAAAAGATATCGGGTAACCAGCCCCCCCCCCACGCTCTTTTTTCCCAAATGCATCTGTAAAATTTTGAGATAGCCATTTTTTAAAAAGTAGTTGAAAGACCATATAACGAAAACTCCGGGTTTACACAGCCCCCAGGGCCCGAAGGCAGGCGTTGTAAGTTATGCCCTGGGGGAATAGTAGTAATCTATGTTATACTTTGCTCACGCCCCTAGGAATCTCCATGTTATTTGCTCACGCCTCTACACCTTTTCAAAGAGAGTGAGTATCCTCTCACACAGTTTGACGTAGACATTTTTTTTTTTTTTTTTAAGTTGGCGAGGCATAATGTGGTCAAACATGTTTTGAGAGTATGGTCGTAATTATATAACTTAAGCAGACTGGTTTTTGAGTCAACATCCGTTTTTTAAAAGTCATTCAGAGAGCGGAGGTTACTCCATATACGATAACTTGATTGGTGATTGGGATTTGAATAAAAGGAATAGTTTTCTTTACAATTCATATTAGTAAGAGAATTGCATTCAAAGAAAATAGTTTATTTGAGAAGATATTAGTAGAGAAAAATGAGTGGTGCAGCAACGATATACGAGTACCCAATGTGGCTGTGGAAATAACCGCTGGCTGTAGACTATGTCTTGAATGGGACAAAATGTATGCTAGATATGTGATATCATTAAGCAAATTTAAACAGGAGGAGCAACTATGTTTTGCTGGAAAAGTGAATATTCTCCATGTAAATAAACTTCGGTCAGCATTAGATGTCCTATCGAAATATATTGATGAGAACAAAATGCATCAGTGAATATTATTATTGTAATTATGTTCAATAAAATTGTTTCTAAATCCAAAGGTATTTTTCTTTCTATAGTAGACTAGCGTATATTTTTTAGAGTAGAAAAAATTCTGGTTAGTATGAAGTTGGTTGTGAGAGTGTTAGGACTAAAAAAAAAATTAAAAAATGGATAGATTCGAGAAAGAGCGAATCATGGGGAATCTAGTTCTTATGGAAAAACGTTTGATTCTAGATGACGATTTTCTAGAGCTTTCTATTCAAAGGAAGATATTTTCTCGGGGAATGCTTGTCAATATAATGAAAACTGATTCTCCATCATTAGACTATTGTATGAAGCTTCTACGTCGTGGTCCAAATGCATTTACACAATTTATTGATATATTAATCACGACACGGCAAAATGATAGTGTGGATATGCTTTTAAACATTAGTTTAGCAATTTAGGACTTTTTTCATGAGAAAGATGGTGCTCAAGGATGATTTACTCCTCTCTCTCTATCCCAGACAATTTTTTGTTGTTGCTAGCTCAGTTTCATTGTGGCAGTGACAGTGTCAACACATGACAAAATGTTCCATACATGTCCCCTATGTATGTACACACTGGGCAGCTGGTCATCATGTGAGAATTGCACAATGATTGATGAGTATGATGAAAATTGTAGATTATGCAACCCGTGTAAATTGCATAGAGGATATGCTGTACAAATTAAAGGTTGTACACTGTGAATTCACTCAGGATGAGGATCACTCAGGTTGTACACTCCGGATCAGTACACTGTGAATTCAGATAATCTACCTGCACTAGTTGTTGTCGACAAATACCTATACCTATTAGAAGATGAAATCTAAAGAGTAGAAAACTCGTTTTATCATGTATATAATTTTTTTTATTAATAAACAATTTCACATACATTTTTAGAACATTTTATTCGTTTGGCACTAAAATCAATATTAAATACGCTTGTAAGTATATTCTCCACTAGAAAGTCGTTCAATCGAGGTAAGTCAACGTAGATGTTGAGAAACTCCTTGTAGGTGTAGCCACGACATCTGAACGTGAAAAAGAGTAGTGCATGAAAGCCACATGCCTTAGTCGTTAAATCCTGTACTCTTCGTTGATTTTGAATAATGGTTTTCCCACTGCTTTCAATAAAGTTGCTGCTGCATGGAGCGTAGAATTTATACGATAGGCCAAGAGGATCAAAAAATTCAATATTCTTCGCTGTTTGAAAGATGCATAGCCAATGACCGTGTCTTCAAAGTCGATGGACTGCTATTAACAATGATTAGGGTATTGTTAACACTTGGAATTTTTTCAATGAAGTCCGAAGGTATGCAATAGGACTTGTACTGGGACATGTATGGATCCATACTAAATACGTTGATTATTTGGTTTGTGTTCATGGTGCTAGGTCTAGTAGAACACTGCCGTCGGGTGTGATTTCCCAATAGGTTTCAAATTGACTCAGTGATATTAGCGTGATACTCTCAG
>JAQQPU010004938.1:7102-25380 GCA_029168905.1 Artemia sp. Kazakhstan ARC1039
AATGATAAAAGGAAATAAGGGGATTGTAGAAGTATCATGCGATTTGGCTGGAAATCCTAGATTGTACAGTATAGCAGAAATCCAGATCACCTTTTTCTCCGAGAACCCATTGTGAAGAATTACTTCCTATTTGAGGCTTATGTTCTTTACATCAGCGTTTCCAATTGATACTTCAAGATAATGATGAAGAAAATGTCCAGTGAACTAATCTTTCCCTTACAGTGTATTTTACACATCACAGGCATTGATTCTCCGGCTCGCCCCATTTTCCCTGAATGTCATACGTAATATGCAACAACAACTAAGGACAGCAGCATTGTCACATAGGCTGTTTTAAACAATTCTGTAAAATTATGTGTGCTGTAATAAAGAAATTTTTAAAAATAATGGCTATATCAGAATTATTAATAAATTCAAATTTAGAAAAGAGGTATGATCATTCTTATATGAGATATTTTGGACTTGCTGATGCTCAAAGAACCTGAAAAGATAAGTACTATTGGATTCAGTTCACCAGTACTCAAGATGTTCTGCATGCACGCTCCCTCGGTCTACACTGTCAGACTTGCAAGAGAGTCCTAGCAATCGTAATTTTTAATGTAGCTCCTACTCAAAGAAGATGCAGCAAGATATTAAAGCTAAAACCTATTCTAAGATTGGCTCAAAGGTATCTTCTGAGGCCGTATCATCATTTTTATATTGTTTTTGAGTGGAAACTAAATTTTTCATATTTTAGCTTCCGAGACTTCTTCTTTAAGACTGTGTCAAGGACCAAATGTCCTGCAAGGAGTCTGATAAATATTGTAAGAGTCATCATGGAACTATCACGGAGGACATCAGCGCTATTCCTAATTCTGTAAGAAAGTCATGCACAATTTTGTGCTTAGCCTTAAGAAATGGCTGGAGCTTATTAGGGTCCTCTCAAACACCTGCTCTTGAATGAATCCACATCTTTGATTTTCGGATCTTAATATTGTGATTTAAACCTAATGGAGTACTTGTAACGACAATCTCGTTCGATTTCTGCTCAAAACTAAGAAAAAAAAGTGTTGAAATCTGGGCCTTCTTTTTTGTCATCCTGTAGTATAAGATGGCAAAATACACATGCCATCATAAAAAAATCAACAATATTGTACATTATATTGGTACGCATCCGCACCTGTCCAAACTTTAAAGAGGACGTCGGATTTTTTTTTTTTTTTTTTTTTTTTTTTTTTTTTTTTCTGGAGAGGGTTGAAAACTCGAGATAAAAATATTTTCGGAATACTGTTTTCCAGGAGGATTCCTTAGCACTATATTTGCAAAGATTGAGGCCATAGACGTATGCTGGGGGCGAATATAAATAATTATTACAAAACAATCTTCTTCTCTGCTTGTAACAGCTCAAAATTTTGTTTCGATTTGTTTATTGGTATATGTTGCCTAGTGTTTTTTTTTCTTCTCATTTTCAAACAAATTCGGTCGGTATTTTTCAGTTGTCAAAATATTTGTCGCTTGACGACCAAATACTTTGCTTAGAACATATTTTGCTCAAAGTATCATAGACCAATGTTAACTTCCTAAAAACCCATGCTTTCACTTTGTTCCTACCAGATTTTAGTTCTGTCATATTAAAAAATCCTGAAAAATCTGACACCCAACCACAGAAAATCCGACTTTTTTCCGATGGTCCACACTGGTCCAAAATCCAAAAAATTTCCCATTATAACCGAAGATATGACAATATTCTGTCGCATAGGAAGCTTTTTTTCACGAGACACGCTTTTATACTTGTCTGTCCCAAGGATCCTCCTTCCTCAGTGGTAACATACATATCTTTCCCATTCCAAAGATAAAAAACAATTCACACCTTATTCACACTCACTTTTATTCTTTTCTATCGCATATATTTTAAAGAAATTCATGTAAAATCCTTTTTTCCTTAAATACAAAAGCAAACTTTCATCATTTGTTCTTTTTTAACTGCACTTCTTTAACTGCACTGAACGCACTCATCTGCCGTTGCGTCAGCTTTTACAGTTTTGAGCTGTTTTAAGAGGAGAGCATCGACCACTAGGTCGTGGCACACATGTCTCTTTTCATGCCAGACTTGACCTGTATAATTGAGGTAAGGGGTCATACTTCTGACCCCTTACCTATCCCTTGACCCCTTACTGAGCGACTTCCTATGGTCTGTTTTAACGTCTTTCAAGGTTGAAGAAGATCCGCTCCACAACAACGTTCGAAAATGGCAAGGTCAGAAGGTATTGGACAATGCCGACTATGTTAAGAAACCTCTGAGTACCATTTGGTGTATTTTATAGAAGACATGTGATGCCAAAAATCACAGACATATGTCACATTTGGAAGATCAAAAAGCAGTAAACTCCGCCATTCTTACACTGTTTTTCCTGCATCCCATGGTGGTGCACTAAATCTCTAGATTTTTTTGCAGAATAGGGATTGTACCTATGTCTAAAGCTTTGGTAGGGTCAGGGATTTTGCACAACGTAAAGAATTCGTTCTCAAACGTGAATCGCTGCTTAATTTGCTTCACCGCTTCCAAATATAACGTACGAGCACATTCATAGATGACTTTCACTTCATGTTCATCTCCTTTTGTACTCGGATTTGACTGCAAAGTTTGAAGAGACTCGTGAGGTGCCATTCCCAAGATACATCTTCAGCTGGAAGGTATTCACTTGCTTTTTCAGGGCCGAGATTCAAAGGCGAGGTTTATATAATGTAGCTAGTCTTCATGGTCAGTTTTCTCAGAAGTATCTCCACCTCTAATTTTATTTTGTGGAACAAAGGTTTTTTGCTTTGAAAAAGAAGGTTAACCTTTAAAAAAAGGTTAAAAGAAGGATATGTAAACGGCTCTAGCACATAAAGCTAGAACTCAAGCTGAATCCGAAGCGGTGGATTCTTTAGGGCTTGCAATACCCTGTCATTTGCGTGAGGAGGATCCTCTGCTGCTACTCCCTGAAAGTAGCTACTAAGCACCAATTTCATTAGTTTGAACATCTTTCTCCAGTAAAAAAAAGGAAAATCTAGAACAATTAATAATCGGGCAAATATCCATTTTTTACTGAAGATCCGACAAAATTCCGATGTCTGACACGATTATTTTTTTTTCCGACAAGACGATCAAAAATCCGACAATGTCGGAAAATCTGACATAGTGGAAACAATGCTAAAAACCATAACCATTAATCTTTCTAACCATACTACTTTTACACCAAATCTCCGTGATATAACCAATATTGATGTCTAAACAATTAATAAAAAAAAATCTGTGTTTTTTCCATTGACAAAAAAAAAGTGCCTTAATTTGGTCTCAGGGCCAAAATTTCAGGGGCTGTCTGCACCTGCTTAATTCTAATGTATACGTTTTGTTGATGTCAATACTGACTCTTTAAGTCAGTGTGTATTCACAAGAAATTCAGAATTTCTTGATACCCCGGTAGAGAAAGACTTAGGTCGTTTTACCGCATAAACTCAATGGACACTTGCCAGGGGGGGGGTGCTTATTAACATAGCAGCCCCATGAATTTGGCAGTACTTGCTAATCAAGTGCAGTTGTAACCGCAATAAAGATAACGAAGGAGGTGATTTCTTTATATGTTAAGTGGGGTTTAGTAATTTTTATTTTAATATTAGTTCTTCATGAATTATTTTTGTACCCTTTTATAAATTTTGTCGGCCAAAAGTGTACGAAGACGAGGCCATTTTGGCCCGCCACCATCGAAAAGTATGACAAGATCTGTATGACTTTGTTCACAACATTTTAAACTCTCCTTGTGTTTTGCCTATTTTGGTGTTTTTTTTTAGACTGATTTGAAATCCACCGAATTTTTAACTACCCCATTCCCCCTTTAAAATAAGTTTATGTGCATGTGTTCTGGCGCACTTCTGCGTTTGGCGATCCCGTTTAGAAATGTAGCCCCCCTGCAGTTCTGTAGTGAGATGCAATTATGTAATTAAAAATTAAGGTAATTAAGCGTAATAAGAGGTTTCAATAAATATAATGAAATTCTTTGTTTTAAAGGATAAACAATCGTTGTATTGTTGATAAATTTTCTGGCTTAAACGATTAGGGAAGCTATAACTCCGAAATTTCGTCATACTTTGGAAGTTGGCCACAATGAATGGGACTAGTAAAAAAAAAAAAAACTTGGGAGACCAATTTGGTGATTGGTTTGGAATCGTTGGGTGTCTACTTTTCGTTTTGTAGCTATTACTTGACAGTAGCTCACGTTTTATGTTGTACCAAGTATGAGAAAAAAAAACTTCCAATTCTGCAAAAGATGTAAATCCCACTTAGTGAAATTTGGGGGAACTTTATGACAGTCTCTGTCTGGGTGTGTCAGACTTAGAAATGAGCTTTTATAAAGTATATGTTTTTGGGTTATTACAATGTTTCCTGTGGTTTTAAGGTCACTAATTAAATTTGAGGTGGATTGAGGGAAGGTGCGGTCACTTATTATCCCCTTTTTTGCTGCAGAAAAAAAACAAGTAAATTTTACCAAGTATCATGTCACGAACATAGTTAGGGAAGTAAGACCGGTTTATATATTTTGAATGTCTAGTCGTTTTTTTCGTAGGGCAATAAAAGGTCATTCTCTATTTGCTAAAATTATTCTATCTTCTATCTGAATAATTATATCTTATGTTCTATCTGAATAATTCTCTGTTTGCTCGTCCGTGATGATTTTATAGGACAGGTACTATGCTGGCTGAAGGGGAAGGGGCATTTTGTCCTTGTCATCATTTAGAATTTCGACATTTTTACGACTTTTCCTATAAATTTCCACATATGTCTCCTTTGTTGCCGCTTTTTTTTTCCCTGTATCTCCTTATCCTCTAACGGAATTATTGTACAAAATACTATACCTAAGAGATTGTCAAAGTGTGGAGCGCGACCATCCTGGGGGGTGTTTGCAAGGAAATTTTAGAAATCGATATTATATTGGTAGGAAAGAAAAAGATTTGTGAAAGTTGTGTAATAATAACCGCGCCCTGTACAGTGTGTACAATTCGGTATATTTATACATCACATACAGGCAGCATCAATCAATACGGGTCGTTTTCTATAATTAGTTAAAAAAAACTTCTTCCACAAAATAAGTTTTTCAAAGAAAAGTAAAGAACTCCATTAAACCAAAAATGAGCAAAAATAAAAATCAAATAATCTACAAAGCGTGAAAGTACCACAAATTAGCATCCCTCCAATCAGGGCTAGTTGCCCTCCAATCACTTTCGACTATTAAAAAGAGCACTAGCCCTTTGAATTTTCAATAGAATGAACCCCTTTTCAAGTTTCTACGACAAAGTTTTCAATAAAAACCTTATATGCCCCCCCCAGGACATAACTTACAACCCTTACCCTGAGGGCTGGGGGGGGGGGAGTGTCATCTTCAAAGATATAATTTCCGGACCTTTCAACTACTTTGAACAAAATGGCTATCTCAAAATTTTGATTGGATGTGTCTGAATAAATGGTGGGTGCTGAAGAGGTGTTAGTTGCCTTTCAGTCACTTTAGACTACTAAAAAGGGCACTAGCCCTTTGAATTTCCAACTGAATGGGCCCTTTTTGAAGTTTCTACGACAAAGCTTTCTATAAAAAAAACCTTATATGTCCCCAGGGAATAACTTACAACCCTTGCCCTGAGGGCTGTGGGCGGGTGTCTTCCTCAAAAACATAATTTCTATCCAGAATTCTACTATGCTGAACAAAATGGCTATCTCAAAATTTTGGTTGGATGTGTTTGGGGTAATGGTGGGCGTGGAAGGCGTGTTAGTTACCTTCCAATCACTTTCGACTATTAAAAAGGGCACTAGCCATTCCAGTTTCCAATGGAATGAGCCCTTTCTGAAGTTTCTGTGACAATTCCTTCGATACGAAGTGCCCTGTTATGGAAAAAAATAATTCGATACGAAGTCCCCCAAAAATATTTGGGGGAATGGTTAGATTTGAGGGTAAATGGAGAGGGGGGTTAGTTTCCTTCCAATTACTTTCAACTATTAAAAAGGGCACTAGCCCTTTGAATTTCCAATCGAACGAGCCCTTTTTCATGATTTTACGACAACGCTTTTTGTAAAAACCTTATATGCCTCCAGGGCATAACTTACAACCCTTGCCCTGAAGACTGCGGGGAGAGTGTCCAGCTCAAAGATATAATTTCCGGACCTTTCAAATACGTTGAACAAAATGGCTATCTCCAATTTTGACTGGGTGTGTTTGGGGAAATGGTGGGCGTGGAAGGGGTGCTAGTTGCCCTCCAATCACTTTTGGCTATTAAAAAGGGCACTAGCCATTTCAATTTTCAATCGAATGAGCCTTTTTTGAAGTTTCTACGACAACGCTTTCTATAAAAATATTATATGCACCCAGGGCGTGACTTACAACCCTTGCCCTGAGGGCTGGGGGGGTGTAATCCTCAAAGACCTAGTTTTCAGAGTTTTCAACTACGTGAACAAAACGGCTATCCCAAAATTTTGATTGGATGTGCTTGGGGGAAAGCTGGGCGTGAGAGGGGGGGGGTTAGTCTCCGTCCAATCATTTTCGACTATTAAAAAGGGCACTAGCCCTTTGAATTTCCAATCCAATGAGCCGTTTTTGAAGTTTCTACGACAACTTTTCTATAAAATCTTGTATGTCCCCAGGGCATAACTTACAACCCTTGCCCTGAGGGTTGTGGGGGAATGTTCTCTGCAAAAACATAATTTCTGTCTGGAAATCAGCTACGCTGAACAAAATGGCTATCTCAAAATTTTGATTGGATGTGTTTGGGGAAATGGTGGGCGTGGAAGGGGTGTTAGTTGCCTTCCAATCACTTTCGACTAGTAAAAAGAGCACTAACCATTCCAATTTCCAATCGAATGAGCCCTTTTCGAAGTCTCTACGACAACTCCTTCGATACGAAGTGCCCTGGTAGGGAAATAAATAAATAATACATTGTGCCAAGATCGTTCTTTACTTAGGCAGCGCGATTGCGCAGCCTGTGAAAGGCTTGTTGTTTTGTCGATACACCACTGTTAAATTTATTTTTATTATGGCTATTAAAATTATTTTTATGACGTGGGCACATGTCTGGGGTTGACCGAAGTGGGGGGGGGGCTGAAAAGTTGGAGAACCTCTGCTACAAGTAATTCCTGTTCTGGTGGAGGAACATTAAACTACCACTAACTTGGTTGAAATGATCCTCGAGCTGCTCCTTTATGACCCATATCGTCTCCTGTTGGATAGCTTCGTTGAATGCCACGGGCACAAAGAGGAAGAAATGAGACACTTCATTTGTTTTTGAGATCCTGTTGAGGCTTAGGAACTCACAGTTCCTTGTCTTTTGAAGCAATAGTGTCCCTTCGGGATTTTTTTTTGTCTGTTATATGGTTTACCTATTTAGGTGCCACAAGGGACAAGGAGCACATGCTGGAGCAATTGAAGACGTCACAAATCTCACATTGAAAATAATAACAACAAAACTTCCAGAATTAGTGAGTGCCAAATCGTCCCTATGGAAACCGGGGATTGGTTTTTACCTTGAAGCTGCTACAGAACTTACTTTTTTTACGCTTTTACCTCTAGATGATTGGCACGTTAGGAATAAACCAGACGAGTTTCAGAAGAAATGCTTTAGATTCCTGAATCCCGAAGCTTAACGTATTGTGCAGCGCAATTTCATCTTTGATGAGTTTTTCATCCATCATTTGTGCGGATTGTGGAAGAATCGGTGATAAAAATGGAAATTAGATATTTCGGTCGGAGTTAATCCTCTTAGATAAAAGATAATCGATCCCACGTCAAATATATAGTAGCCGCAGAAGGAATCTGCTTTTCCAGCAATATTAGGCAACATTTATAGAGTAGAGAGGTTTGTTCAAAGAGGGCAATAGGCGTCAATAGCGTTTGTCCAAAGAGCGTAGTAGTCATCAGGAGTGTTTTTTTGTTTTTTTTCTAAGAGTGATGTAAGCGTCAAGAGCGGTTTTTCAAAGAGTGTTTTAGATGTTATTAATGTGACCTTAAAATAACAAGTTAAAAATGAAGTTCATTATCATCAACTTAAAGTATTATTAAGTTGGTTTTCTTTTAAGTATGTTTAGACTAGAAAGAATTAAAGAAAAAAAAAATGGAGGCTGTATTTTCAACCCAACAAAGTTTAACCATCTGTTATATGTCTATATAGACTGGGTTTGACTAAGTATAGCTATGTGGAAATGACATACACCGTAATGTGGGAAGAGTTAGTTAGGAAGGCCGAAAAGTGGTCTGTAAATTCATCATTTCGATATTTTGATGATTCCAGAGGGGCTATGTCGAGACTTGTCTTCTTCTGCTTCACTGATTTCTAGTCTCAATACTTCCAAACGTTTTTCCATGGAAACTCTTAGAAATTTGACAAAAAAATTCTAGTTTTGTGAATGACAAACTGAAATCTAACGAACAAGCCCTTGCTAATGCTTTCAGCGCATCCCATACTCTTTCCATGGTTGTAGAGAACCAGCGGTTTTAGCAACCAGGCTTGGAGTATCAAGGACAGTGAAAATAAAATCCGACTGTTTAAATTATTTAAGGCTCTTCGATGCCTTAAAGGATTACACCATCTCGGCCATTATAATCTTTTATAGTTTTTATTGCCAAACTATTCAGAATTGATTGGGCGGTCTTGCCATGACTCATAGAGCTTAGATAAGGTAACAGAATAAACGACAGAAACCAACAGCTAATAATAACAGAATAAACCACAAAAACAGCTAATAAAAGCCAACACCTTATCAGAAATATTACAAAAACTATTAACTTCTCCCATTTTTTTGCCGGAGGTAAGGATATTTTGTTTTAATGAAACTTACATCATTAGAAAGTGTTTTTTTTTTTCGATTAAATGGAGCAGAATTTCCTTTTATACCTGCCTGGAAAACGATAAACATTTACTCCAAAGAAATATCATTTTTTTTCCATTTCACTGATTTGGGAGCTCCCTGTGGCGCTACTCACTTTGATTGAAAACCCTGCCGACACAGGGGGCATAAAATTCATTGTCTTTTCAATCAAATTCCACTGTCACACCACATATTCTCAATAGCTCTCGATGATGGCTAGTCTCCTGGGAGAATTTACTAATGGATCCTTTGTCTTTGAGACGGTCAGTCGACACTGAGGCTCACAAAATGGTTTTAAGGTATAGAATCCCTTTAAGGGCGACTTGCAGAACCATAAATATGTCTTTAAAATTACGAAAAATGGATAATTTAATTTTCAATGAGGAAACAACCACATCAATTGATACAGTTTTTGGTAGTATATGATGCCAAGTTTATAGAAAATAAATATGAGTAGAATGGGCAATACAAAATAAATATGGGCAAAAAATATGGACTAAAAACTTATTGACACCTATCAGCCCAAGAAGATTTAGTTTTCCCTTGAGGGTGTAGTTGTCTTTGGGAATCAACAGATAGTTAATGATTGCCTTTTTACGGACGAAAGACGTTGTCAAATTTAACTACTTAATTTTGATTTTTTTTTTTTTTTTTTTTTTTTTCGTTAGGAAATGATCTAAACTTCCATAAAAATGAAGAATTTCCATTTGAAAAAAAAAAATTAAAAAAAAGTAAGTTCAAAAGTATAATTTGGTTGGTGAAAAAAGCTAAATCTCAGCTATGGAATGCTAGTAAAATTGCCGTCTTTCATTAAAATCGTAGGACTGCAGGTATATAACATACTATACGCCAAGGAAACTTCAAACTTAACTGATGTTTGGACGGGCTTAATTGTTGCCATAATATAACTTAATTTTTTAATCAAGAAGGTTCTGAAGTGAGTTAATTTTAGAAGTAAGTCCCGAAGAACCTACTTCACTTATAAAATTTTTCTTTTGCGTTTATGCAGTAACCAATATGACTTTGGCTTACTTAGTTGTTTAGACTTAGTTCCTCCGACGTTTATTGACGTATAGGACAGCAGCGGTTGGCCACCACGTCGGACAATACTGAGCAAAAGACCAAAGCTCGTTGGTGTATGAACGTAGAACTTAGTCAATTTTGAATTACGTTGCTGTTGAACAGGCGCAGCTTCAGCTGCAGAGAACACTTGCTGTATCTCCAAACACTAGTTAAGTGAGAGAAGGCTGCACCTGCGTATGCAATTCTAAGCATGATCTCTTTGTCGCAACTGCCGTCTTCAGTTAGTGTACTACCCGTGTATTTGAATTCGCTAATATCCTCAATTTCTCTTTCACTAAGTTGTAAACCTGCTGCAAGTGAAATGATAACATTATTTGAAATCGAATTAGTCTTGCTCAAATTGATCTGTAGATATGTTTTGGTGGCTTTTGAAGCCTCCCAATTAACTCCTCAATGTTCCGTTCGATATTTTCTGTGAAATGAGCAGCCGTACCTAGATCTTTGGCAATATCAGTCGTAAACGTGTCTCTGAGGGTTTGATTGTCCGCCATCTTAGACATTGGAACACCTCAAGATGAAGTCTGTGATTATGGCAAATAAATGTACCTGAAATCGAACTAAACAGCGTCAAGTCCATTTTTTAGTCTGCAGTGCATACAACTGCCCTTCTTATAGGACCTTGGTCGCCTTTATAATTTCCAGGGATTCTATAAAAATAAAGAATTTCCCATTTCGCTCAGAGATGGACTGATCCAATGGCTGCCATTTATTGATAGATGTATCCGAAAGCTGAGACTCAAGTCACAACATGATCGATTCGTTGGAAAACTTTTTTTTGTCTTGTAACACAGGGTCTACTTGTGTTTCAGTTTTATTTAGTATTAGTTGACAGAGAGCGTGGCTTCCAATCGTCTAAAGTGTTAATCCCCTCCAGTTATCGCGTACTTACTTTTTCCTTTCGAGAAAAGTTTGACGATTTGACCTTTCTTTCACTCAGATGGGAGATCCTGAATACTCCATATCTTTGTCAATACCTTGAATAATGTTTCTCTAATAATCTTTCTGTCATATTGAAACAGTTCTTTTAGGATGCCTTCGCTGCCAGCTGCTTTTCTGTTCTGTAAGACTTAAGAGCACTGTCAGCTTGATTATAAAGAACTGAACCAAAGTATATATCAAGATTAAAGAGTGGTATACCTGAGATGTTGAGGCGTTCTTGAGAAATGGGCTGATTGATAACACCAGGGAGATATTGTTTTTCCCATCATGTCACTTGTTCTTGAGTAGTGAAAAGCTGATCATTTACATCTTCAATAAGTGGACATGTCTGATGGTGTGCCTGACATCCTTCTAGTTAGCCTGTTCACGGTTCCACTATTACCGTGAGTAGTAGCACATTCTGCCTCAGCAGCTGGATTTTCAAAGTAGACTCTTTTGTCCCTGCTTGCAGACTTCTTTATCACTTTTGTACTATTCTTTCAAAATGTCACGGTAATGGTAATCACCATTTTAAGATTTTAAACGTTGGGCAGTTGAGGGAATATCAGACAGGTATTTTTATGTATCAGTGTTTAAATAAATTAGCACCTAATTATTTTTGTGATGTTTTATCATCGAATTCTGCGTACCATTCTTATGATACTAGGAATTCTGCGGACCCAGTACATGAGAGACGACACACTGCTAGGTCTAGTTTTGTATTTAGGCATGTGGGTGTTTCGGTATGCAACAGTCTTCCGGAAAGCACTAGGATGGCTGAGAGTGTGTCCTCTTTTAAAAATAGGTTAAAGAATTTCTTAATAAATAGGGATGGCTGAGGGGGGGGGCTGTATTTTGTCTTTTGTCTTGTGTAAGGATTGGTTTGCGGTTCCCATGAGGTTTATTTCTTATTTATTTATTTGATTGCATTATTATTATTATTATTATTATTTTTTTTCCATTATATATGTGAGTAAGTTTTTTTTCAATATATATATATGAGTGAGTAAAATAGTGAGTCCTGCCACAAACAAATCTATATAGATTTTCACGTGGTAGTTCTGTTTGATATGTTTTTTTTGTGAATATTGGTATTTAATAAAAATGAATTTCTCTCTCTCTCTAATGGTATCATAGAGATGTTTTTCGGATTATTAAAGAATGTTTATCAAGAAGCACTAAAATATCCGTTATTTTCTGTATAAGCTGCGAGGCGGCATTACTTTTATAATCTTCTTTTGTACGCTTCTCATATCCAGTTTCTTCAGCAGCAACGTCTTCGGCTGAATTTATTCATTTTTGTTTCAAAACATCGCAACTAGACCCCGGCGCCGCGCCGGCGGATCGACCGAACGCCGCCGACGAGAGGCCCGGCCGAATGCCGCCGAAGTGTCGTAACGCCGCCGGCGCACCGCAGGCACGCCGCCGCCGGAAGAGGCGGCGGCGTTCGGTCGACTTTAAATTATTTTTGCGGCAATTCTTTATTGGGTCAACCGCAAAGTCGGAGCTTTTCCTTCTCGTATGGTTTAGTATTTCGATTTTACTGATTAGAAATCAAGCAGAGCTTGCACTATCCCCAAATTTTCGGGTGTTTCCCCGAAAATCTATGCGTCAGCCCGAAAAAAATTTGGTTCCCCGAATCCCCGAAAATCACGCAATCACGATGCCACCCCTAGCGATTTATCACCAGTGACTTTCCCTGCCAAATATTACTTTGCATACCATAATTCTTCACTACTCTCTTGTTCATTAATTTTCGTCTCTTTTGTTACTTTGCATAAAAACCAGACAGATGCAATATGCTATTGCAAATATTGCAATATACACAGTTCTTCATATGTTGACAAAAAAAGTATCGTCTTGAAATGAGTTTAAATCATTTTGAATGCAGTTTCCCAATCGCTATTTCTTACATCATTCGTAGTCAAGAATTTTATTTTCAAGTTGAATAGAATTATAGAACGCATTCACTACTATACATCTTCAGCCTTTTGTTGGATTTTGAAATTGATAGCCGACAGATTGTTTCTACAGCTGAATTGTAAGTTTGCAGATTTTTTTTTTGCTGTTTTTAGATAAGATTTTCTTAACGTTTAATACTCAATTATTGAACGCCTGATAGAAAATACAATCTTCTTTCTGGAACATTTTTACCCCTCCCCCCCCCCACCAAAAAAAAAAAAACAAAAACAACCTTCGGCTGAGACAAAATTTAGCTATAGACTAAGCTATGTACAAGGTTGGGGAATTAAAGATTGAACCGGAAGTTACCCCAAAAATATGATTCATAAATAAATTGTAAGTTATTCCCTATAGGGGGGGATAGGGGGCTATCATTTTTAAATGATAATACCTCATTTTTTTTATTGAAAGCAGGGATGCCAAAAAGATAATTATTTTTTTCATTTAAAGTGGAGACAGAAGAAAAGGATATCAAATTCCCTGGGAAACCATTGAAACATTTTGATAGACCCAGGGCCCCCCATTAGGACTTGTTCATTGTCTTGGGTATTTTGCGATTTCTCATAGGCTACTGGCCTTATTTGGCTTTTGTGTGTGCTCCCTTTTAATTAGATTCTTTGGATCTTATGAAATGCCATGGCGAATCTATCACTCAGTTTTCCAATAATTTGAGGTATATCTAAATAATTTCGACATTTTTGTTGTTGTCTTTGTACCCCTTTACTTATACCCTCAATTTTTTTTCAAGGAACACTAAGCTGTTTAACGTTATTTTGCGTGTTTGTTTGAACCGTATAGTGACCTAGTTATTTATTAAGTAAATTATTTTTCTAATGAAAGTTGAGACGGTATTCTATCAAGCTGTTTTTAAGCAGGGGTGCCAATAAGTTAAATATTTTTTGTATTTAAAGCAGAGACGGTATCCTATCAAGATGGTATCCAGAAGGGGGGCATAGGGAGTTATTATATTTAAGTGATAGTACCTTGATTTTTTTTTTTTTTTATTGAAAGCAGGGATGCCAAAAAGTTGAAAAGTTGACAAAATTAACAAGATTTTCGTGAGTTATACTTGACACAGCACTTGCATGGTTTTATCGTCCAATGGGAAAGGGACATATGCGTCCAACCTGTTTTTTTTTTTATTGATGAAACGGTTCAACGTTCTTACGTATCTACAGTGGTTTAAAAAATTCGATCACCCCACAAATGATTACCAAAAATGTGCACAAATATAACAAATGTAACATTTCGAATATTATAACACTTTTTTCAAATCTTTGAAGAAAAGCAAAAAAGGCTAAATAACCCTAACTACGCTTGAAAGCTATTTTGAAAAGAAACTCTGGAGATTTCCATGGAAATGACCATAGCAGAAGCTTTGAGCCTGGGTGGGGATCAAAGAGGAGTCTTTGAGTATTTTGACCACAGGTGACTTATTATTGCGACTTTCTTAAATTTGGTAATTTTTGTGAGCATTTGGAAATCAAAGCTTAAACTCAATGACTGGTACTAAGTGTCCTAACATTTTGTTTGGATTAAAAGTGACGAACTAGGAAGAAAATCTCGACGTCTGCCTGGAGCTACTTCATTCTGCATATTATTTCATTTAGTTACATTTAAAACAGATGAGCTTTTCATTTTATACGTAAGAAAATAGCTGGTACTTCATTTTTCTTCATAGCCAATAAACTATTAAGTGTTTTTTGTTTCATTGTAATTGAAGTGTTCTCATGTGGGGTGTTCATCATGTATTTTTCAATTTGATAAATTTACTCCTATTAGATGCAGTTTATAATTTCACTGATATTAGGTATTCATCAATTTATAATTTGGAATGAATCCCCAAAAGAAAAAATGAATAATATCCAAAAGAGCAGCCAAAAGCAATGAAAAAGCAGCAGTTCAGCCTTAGCCTACATGACATATATTCTAAAAAGAAGCCAAAAAAAACTTTAAATTGTATTTTTTTTAAATTGTTATTAAAAACCAGTTTTTAATACAAGAAGGCTTCTTAGGAATCCAAAAGAGCAAAAAAAAAAAAAAAAAATCAATATCAAAGTCGCCCATTTCAACTGTTTTAAAGGGTGCCAAAATAGATATAGGCAAAGGGCATTATGAAAAAATTAAGCTTCTAAGTTCAAAGTTATATTCAAATTTTTTACCCAGATAACTGACGAATTTTGTGATACGGTATTTGAAGTTTATATGCAGTAATGCTCGATGAAGAAAACTACTAATTTTGATAATTATTTATGTTAAGAATACATAGCTAATAGATACTTCAACTACTTGTATTATGCAAGGGTTCTGAAACGCCATAGCCATTTCGTTTCTACCAGATTTCTACTTCTCTTGATGAATAACGAAGAAGACCAGTTCCCGCCAGCCACTTGTGAATTTTTGAACTCATGAATAGGCTCGAATCTGTTGTAAATTTAAGCTGTGATTTGAGAAAGACTGATGAAAACATTAATGTTTGCGGTCAACATTGATCGCGCCGGCGGCGCACCGCCGACATCTTACCGGCGGCGCGCCGCCGGCGTTCTACCGGCGGCGTGGCGTGGCGCGCTGTTTTTGGCCCCGCCGCCGCCGGTCTTCCCTCATCGGCGCGCCGCCGGGGTCTAATCGCAACGTTAAGCAGAACACATAGCAAAGATTACATGTTTAAACACTTAAAAACAATGACATACATACTGTTTCGAAGATCACTGTCTAAGAAAAGGGGCCACGGATGGAAACTGGTTTCAGGTTAGGTCTTCGATTCAGGTCGTTAATTTGCTTTTGTTGTAGTCTATTCTCAACAACTTTTTTTTTATTATTATTATTTATACAGAATGTTTATAAACAGTTAACTCTTTTGCTCAGAGTAGCAAGAATAATATTTTTTGGAATGGACGCAAAGTGCATTTAAGGCAAGACTGGATGAGGCTCAATTTTTTTTTTTTTTTTTTGCATTTTTCTATAATCCAATTTTGTTTCTTATTTTCTTTATCGTACTTGAACCTCATCCTTTTCAATGAATTGATTATTTTCACTCTATTGCTTAGTTATTTTACCTATAATTTTTACGTTGAGACAGCAAAGATACTTTAATAATATAATCTATTATTGTATTTATATAATGTATTATAATAATATAATATGTAGAATATTATAATATATTAACAGCAAATACTGTTTTGTTTTTTGCACCTTCATAAATTTCTTGATTTGAATGTCTGTTAGTAATGAAGGGTGCACCTAGTCACGACTTTTGGCCATGGAAATGCGTCTTTAGATCCTTATCAAATCGTGTGCATATGTTTCCAATTAATTTACTGAATATCAACAGACAATCTTGTAAAAATATCAGAGATAGTTTTCGATCCTCCCCCCCGACACATAATTCCAAGTTCCTTTGCTCCCACCACCCCTTAAAAAACTAACTCAAAGTTTTGACTGGATTCCCGAGCCGTGAGATAAATCAGAGTTAACTAGGCAAAACTACGTACGGAATTATCTTCAGTTTCAATGGAAATTACATAATAGTGTGAAAAAAAATCTCAGGTGGGATAGAATAGCTTCAGGTGTTCGGTGTAAAATATCAGTCGATTGTGAAAGAGTTGGTTTTAAGAGAAATATCGAATAATTATATAAAATATTTAAAACAACCTGTGTTTGAAATATTATTTCAATTCATTGATTTTTCTTTGTCTTGAACGGCTAAATCAAACAGTCTGTGGTAACGAACTGTAAGTAAGGAGCGATGCGGCTTAATAGTGACCGAAACTCTAAGAATCAGAGTTTTGATAACAATAGATACATCAAAAGAATCAAATTTTGATGATTATTAAAAATGTCTAAAATTCATCAAATTTTATGGTACCCATCAAAAGTTACGAGCCTGAGAAAATTTGCCCAATTTTTAAAAAAGGGGGAAACACCCCCAAAACACCGAGTGATCTTAATGAAAATCCCTTCAACAGATTCAGCATACCGGAGAACCCTATTGTAGAGGTAAAGGCCGGAAAATGGTTGACTGGAACGATTGGGTCCCGCGCCACCATCCAAATGAACAATTGATTTTCGCTATTTTGAAATGTTCTTAACAATTCCAGTATGCGTTGCTTCTGGAGAGTGATCATTTTTCAGGATAAAACCAATAAAAAAAAACTATCTGATATCAACAACAAATCAGGACAGACTAAATAGTTTAGCAATTGTGTTGAGTGAAAGTGGAGACACAAGGAAAATAGATTCGTGTGCTCGTATTCGGTGGTGTAAATATCAAGAAACATTTTAAGCAGTTTCATAACATCTAGGGGGCACAAACGTAAAATTAACGTAAGCACAAAATGGATGCCAAAAAGAATAAAAATCGTAAGCTCAAAATGAACAAACTGAACCGTCAAATTAGACAAGATCAAGACACCGACGTGAGAATTGTAAATGTACGACGGGTGATAATGAACAATGTAGACCATCAAAAGTGACAAGGCCAATCCAAGCAGCTAAGGCAAAAGGCACTGAAAAAGTGTCTGAAGCAATATTAAACGAAAATAAAGATCAAAGAGACATGCAGTTAGAATATTAGCGAAACCGCCAGTTAGAAAAAGTCAAAAACGAAATTGAAGAACATAAAAATATGCAGTAAAAGATAAGTGACAGCGAGAATCACAACGACTCAAAAACAAAAGTGAAGAACAAAAAAAATATGTGGGTACAAGATATGCGACAGTGAGGATCAGAACGAACCAAAATGAAAATGAAGAACAGAGAAATGCGTGGTTAGGAAATACACGACCGCGAGAACAAAGAAATATGCAGTTAGAAGATAATCAGCAGCGAGAATTACAAGCAACAGTAAGAATCAGAACGTGTCAAAGATGAAAGTGAAGAACAAAGAATTGTAGGGTTAGAAGACACCCAAATAGAGTATCAGAAAGTGTCAAAAATGACAATGAAGACCAAAGAACTGTGTTTTTAAAGGAAAGTGAGAATCAGAACGAGTCAAAAATAAAAGTGCAGAAGAAAAATAATGTTATGTCAGGAGAACAACACAATTTAAATCTTCGATGCCAACAAATTATGGCGTAAAACCAAGTAAAAACATACAAGATACAAAGATACTACGCAAGTATTATTTACAAGTCATTGGGACCCTTCAACACTGTATGCATTCACTGCGGAGTCCTCCATTACTCCACAGAAAAAGTAGCCAACAAAGGTGTTTATTTTAGGGCCGCTGCCTGCTTGGCCGAATTGCATTCTTGCATGAACAATTTTGAAATGAATTTATTTGGCTTGTTATAGGATATCACTTGCTCTCTTAAGTTTTACAAAGAAATACTAAACTGGAACTCGTGTTTTGCTTTAGCTTCATTCTATGTAAGTGATGATCAAACCAAAACGAGACGTAATGTTTTTAGCTTTAAAATACCTGGGCAAATTTATCACAAAATCAATTTAGCGG
>JAQQPU010004938.1:27958-40116 GCA_029168905.1 Artemia sp. Kazakhstan ARC1039
CAGAGAGTGAGAGAGATAGAGAGAATGTGTTTGTGTGTTTCTTGATCATGAGGACTTAGAATTTGTGTGATGGGAAAAAGTTGGGGGATGGAGCTCGGGGTAAAGGCTTTTAAGGCATGGCACTTCTGGGATCGAGTTGAAATTTTAATAGAACGTAGTCTCTTCCTATGAGACGTACCAATGTTAAAATAATTCTGGGAGCACAGAATGACTATAAAGATAAAAAAAAAAATATAAACTAAGTAAGTCAAAAGACAGGACATGCCATTTCAGAAATTTCTGTCAATGCCCAATAACCGACAACATGAAATAAACCAGCACCCTATTTAAGCTCAATAACAAAACTTTTACTTACATTAAAGGGAAAACCAAATTTATACATTACATTGAAGTCTTAAAACGATAGTTTTCAATTTGAGGGTGTCAATGAATTGATTTTCTTGGTTATTTTTGTAGGATGCAAGAAAGGCAGCATGTGATACAACCTTGGTGGCAGCCACATCCACCATGGAACCTTTAGGACGAATATCCATGCGAGCGCGGCGAACGCTCCGAGGTCATTTGGCCAAAATTTATGCCATGCACTGGGGATCAGATTCTAGGCAAGTTATTTTTTTCCTTTTTAATAGTTTAAAAACTGGTTTGCGTTCACTGCATTAGATCTATTCTTGAGTTTCTGTGCATTTGAGGTTTATAATCAAATATACAGGGACTAAGCAGAGATTCACAATCAGAATAGGACTGGTCACATATACAGGAAAAGAAAAAAGAGTGCCATTGAGTGAGGGGGGGGGGTGTCTTAGATTTTGGAACATACCTACTCTTGTTGCCTAGCAGGAGTTTTTTTGAACTCCTAATCCTTTCTAAATGATAAGCCTAATCATTTCTAGAATGACCATTTCATAAAATTGTTGCTTACCTAAAAATCCATTCTTATAATCGCGTGGTTTTTGCGTCAGTTGCAACCTAGTAAAGAATAGTCATGACAGACGAATATTCATGGCAAAAGGACCATGGAGATGTAACAATAAGGTGCTTAACTCTTATTTCTTACAGTAATAATCACAGTAATTTATGATTCATTTTCTGGAGAAATTACAATACGATACCGCACTGTTTACTTTTTACCAATGATATAAAATAGGAGAAAATACAAAAATAGCGGAGTAACATCAGCAAAAAAAAAGGAAAACAAGCAAAATTACGTAAATGGTAGCTAAAAGAAAAACTAGCGTGCGAAGAAAATCACAACAGCAAACATCACAACCATGTGATGAGTCTGATAAGATTTTGGTAAGGCTCTAAAGCTTAAGAAAATGTTTGGACAACTTATCTGATAGCTTCTCATAGTCACAACAGTAAATATGAGGCTGATAAGATTGTGATAAGGCCCTAAAGGTTAAAAAAAATTTTGGCCAACTTGTCTGATAGCTTTTCATAATCACAAGAGTAAAGATTACAACTATATGATGAGGCTGATAAGATAGCGGTAAGGCCGTAAAATAAAAAAATAAAATGTTTGGACAGCTTCTCCGAGAGCTTCTCAAATTAACGTGAGAAAATAATCACAACAACAAAGATCATAAGGATGCGACTGAGCCTGATTGCGGTAAGGCCGTAAAGTAAAAAAAAAAATGTTTGGATAACTTATGTGATGGCTTTATAATTTAATAACGTAGGAAGAAAATCACAACAATAACGATCAATACTATGCGATTGACCTAATAAGATTGCGGTAAGGCCCTAAAGTTAAAAAAAAAATGTTTGGATAGCTGATCCGACAGCTTCTCATAATCAAAACAACAAAGACTACAACTATGTGCTGAGCCTGATAAGTTTGTGGTAAGGTCCTAAAGTAAAAAGAAAAAGTTTTTGCAAAAGTTCTTTTTACGAAAGAACAGCCAAATCAGAACAGAAAAATATGAGACCCTTTACCTAAACATTCTAGTATAATAACTTACAAAATCCTTATTATCATATTCAGATACATGACTTTTTTTACGGGCGAAAATAAAAAACAAAACAAATTTATTCGATAATTTCAATAAAAAGGGCACAGAAATGTGGCAAAACTTAGTATTGTGGGGTTAGGTCACTTGAGCGGGGGGGGGGGGTAGTACGAAAAAACTTTAAAAACCCATCAAAATTTTGTTTATATTCATTTTTGTTATGTTTTTACGGATCGGACAAACATTTCGGGGAGGGGATTAAACTCCCTACCCTGCCCCCTGGATACGGCCTTGCACCCGAGCCCTCCACACTTGCATAGTTCTTTGATCAGATTTGTTGAGTCCAATTGACAGGCGCGCATTACATGAACGTTTTGACAAAATCGTTTTTGACCGATCATAATAATTTGTTTCGTTTTTTGAAAGCAGTCCTGATGCTGATGTCTTGACACTGATGCCCCTTTTAAACTAGGGTTATACCAATCACTGGATTTCCTTGATGTGCCCTTTTTGAGATTAGGAGAGCGGTAGATATATGCCATTTACTTACTCATGATGGTAACTTATTTTAGGAATGTTGTATCAGCTTCACAGGATGGCAAATTAATAGTATGGGATAGTTATACAACCAACAAGGTTCATGCAATACCTTTAAGATCATCTTGGGTGATGACATGCGCATATGCACCGTCTGGAAGTTATGTTGCCTGTGGTGGATTAGATAACATTTGCTCTATCTACAGGTAAGTTGTCAACTACTCTTTTGTTAGAAATGAGTTGTATGGGTGTTAAAGACATTGATTTAAGGAGTTTGCACGCCTCAATCCCAACGAGTGAACAAAATCTCATGCAGCCAATGCCGATTTTTTTTTTCGGATTTCTTAAACATTATCCGTATTATTTGTTTATTTTTATCAAGTTTAGTCACCAGTGGCGGTAATTGGGGGAGATGTGGAAGGCATGTTGCTCCCTAAATCTGTTTGCCCCGTCCCCATTCTAAATCTGAAAATATCTCATTGTATTTTCATTGAAAAAGTCTGAAAAAAACAGCAAATTTACCCCCTCTTTATATTCTGAAAAACGCATTTTGCCCCCTCCAAATTTTAGTGAATTAACTCCACTGCTTGCACATCCTCCCCCCCCCCCGAAAAAATGGCATATGTGTCTAGTTGCGATGTTGTCTTTCCTTACTTAGATGCTCTGTCGCATCTGGTGTGCTACCGATTTATTTTGTCTCTGTTTTTTTTTTTTATTATATAATAAATTGTTATTACTACTACTGCTTGTCTATTCTGTTTGTAAGCTATTAGACTTGGCTTCTCTGGTAACGATCTTTTCAGGTCGCTTTTTGATCATTAAATAAACCGAATTTTTGTTTTTGCCACTCTTTGGGATGGAAATGGAGGAGGATATCAGTGCTGTCCTCGCCTGATGCAGCCTCTTTTTAAACATGTTTAATTGCTGTTATTTTAACAGCTGTTGTGGTTTCGTGCGGTTAGCACTTAACTTGTAAGTTTTTCGATTAACTATTTCTGTTTAATATTTTTTAACTTATTTTAGTCGTTGCTTTTTTTTCTTTTTCTTTTTTGTAAAAGAGTAATGTACGTGTTTATCTATAGCAGAGTGAAGTGAACAGAAACTACTCATTTGCCTTATATGCTAATAATGAAAATATTCCTCTTATTTTATTAAAGTTCTAATAAATTAAGTTTGATTCAAAGCATGAGTATATTGAGAATATAATAAGTCGACCACCTCTAGGCAAGGGCGTACTCAGGATTTTTGTAAGGGGCAGGGGGGGGGATAGATAAAAATTTACAAAACGTATCAAAAATTTGTTTATATGCATTTTGTTACTTTTTTACGAGTTGCCCCCCCCTCTTTCTCTCGGGGGGGGGGCACAAACCTGGTACCCCCCACCCCCTTGATAGGGCCTTGCCTCTAGGTTGTGTTCAATTAGTCTATCTACTGCGTCAATCTTCTGCTCATTGAGCCTCCGCAACTTGTTTAATAAGCTTCTAATGAGGTTAATTACATATTACCTCAGCAAGAAAAAAATAGCTTATCATAGCCAACGCAGTAGAGTTGACGGGGAAGAGCGATGTCTTTTTTTTTGTCCCACAATATAGAACGAAAGAACGTAGAAGCTTATGGTGATCTCATTTGGTTGAAAGTTGGGATGGTCTTTTTATGGGCTGAAACATCAGAGGGTAACCAAACCATGTGCTGGATGTTTTTTCTGCTAAACCATGTACTGCAAACACTGGTGTACCTCGTTGATGTGCTGTTGCTACCCCGTGTGGCATTGGATTATAGGTTCAGGACAACATTATAAGTGCCTTTGGCTGAAAAGGGTAACCAAACCATGTGCTGCACGGTTTATGCTACAAAACCATGTGCTGCTGCAGCCCCATGTGACATCGGATTGTTATTTCAGGATAGTATTTAAAGTAGAACTGTCGAAAGGTCCAAAAATGTGCCTTTAGGCAAAACAACAGAGGGTTACCAAAGCATGTGCTGTGACCACTCCATTTGCTGCTGCAGCCCCATGTGACATCGCATCATAATTTCAGGATAATATTTAAAGTAGAATAGTTAAATGGTNTGACGGGGAAGAGCGATGTCTTTTTTTTTGTCCCACAATATAGAACGAAAGAACGTAGAAGCTTATGGTGATCTCATTTGGTTGAAAGTTGGGATGGTCTTTTTATGGGCTGAAACATCAGAGGGTAACCAAACCATGTGCTGGATGTTTTTTCTGCTAAACCATGTACTGCAAACACTGGTGTACCTCGTTGATGCTACCCCGTGTGGCATTGGATTATAGGTTCAGGACAACATTATAAGTGCCTTTGGCTGAAAAGGGTAACCAAACCATGTGCTGCACGGTTTATGCTACAAAACCATGTGCTGCTGCAGCCCCATGTGACATCGGATTGTTATTTCAGGATAGTATTTAAAGTAGAACTGTCGAAAGGTCCAAAAATGTGCCTTTAGGCAAAACAACAGAGGGTTACCAAAGCATGTGCTGTGACCACTCCATTTGCTGCTGCAGCCCCATGTGACATCGCATCATAATTTCAGGATAATATTTAAAGTAGAATAGTTAAATGGTCAAAAAATGTACCTTTAGGGAAGGGGATACCCGTTTAGTAATAAAAATAGCCCTTGTCAAATAGGTTTATCATAAATACATTTTATTAGAAAGGTGGTCATGTTACGCCCTTGACAAATCTGTCATACAAGGATATTAGCTCCGTATGATTAAGGGTCCTGAAGAGAGGTCCTTTGGCCTCTGTCCCTCAATATCCCTTTATCCCCAAACATAGACATGGTGTACCTCTTTTGATTCGCTATTACTCGGAAAATGTTTTGTGTCCATAATTATTGTGTCCATAATTGTCCAAAAATTATGTGGTCCATAATTATTAAACGTTAATCGTTAAAAATAATTAAAATCAAAGTCGCACCAGTATTTAAGGATTTCGTAGCTCGTTGATTACAAATCTGAAGCTTTAATTGTAATAATGAAGTCTGAAGCAATGAATATTACGTATATATTTCACTAAGTTGTCGTATTTTCGCTAAATTTAATATTTAAGGGTATCTGAACTTGTTGATTATACATCTGCGGCTAAAATTGGATATAAAAGTCCAAAATTAAACCCCTGTAAGTAGGCTATCCATACCCCCTTTGCAAATTTACTTTTATCTTGTGACCCCTCCCCTTAATCCCCCTTTTTTCTTCAATAAAATACTGAAATTCTGAACAAAGGAACTCTCTCCCTCTCTTTTTGACCTTTTAGTATAATTAAGAGAGATTAATTTAAACAAGGTTTCAAATCGACCAGAAATTACTATGTAAGAAGAAACGAGATGTAAAATTCAAAGAAATTACAATAAAAATGAAGCCAAATTTGAAACGAATTAGAAACGAAACTCTATCCCTCTCAATGCCCACGTTGCAAGCTTTATCCTATCTCCTGTATAATAATACGCTCTGTCTGTAAATTCCCAGCTCTAAGAAAGTCGTTCGACGGCACTCAGCGGTACCAGAAGCTATCCTACGATACACTTCTTTCTCTTATTTGCAGTAAATATGTTCTGTTCAGTGTTTGATAGGTCTACCTTGTATATTCTTACGGCTGGAGATCGAGTTGTAAATTTCCGACAAGTTTTTCTCTTTTTTTGGGGGGGGGGGGGGGATAGAACCAAATTTGTCTGTGGGGGGGGGGGGGGCAACAAAAACAACCCGACCTTTTGTAGTTGATAACCTATTTTGTGTGTTCTTTTTTTTTGCCTCCTCTTGTCCGACAGACTTAGCTGCAATTCATCTTAGCTTGAGGTTAAGTCAATATTCGTCATATCAATCTGAAGCACCTCAGATGGGAAGTGAAAGGCTTCGGGTGTAGTGTTTGCGTGGGTTTTTTTTACCTGAGGTATATCTCTATTTAGTTAATTACCTTTGGTTCGTCAGTTAAACCAAATTAAATTTACCCTAAACTAGCCTATTTAAAAGTGGCAAGATTTTTTCAATATAGTTTCGACCTTTTTTGTACAGACTAGATTTTGAATTGACACAATTCTTGAAAACAAGAGAATTCTGATTGAATACTACCCATAGAGAAATTTCTACTTTAGTCCTACAAAAATACAGACGAATAATCTTAATTACCCAATTCTTTTTGAAATTTATATTTTTTTTAATTAAGTCGCCAGACTATAGTAATAGTGGAACTATTCTATAAAAATTTTTCCATGCTAAATCGCAAAAAATTTTCTCTTGCTAATTCCCCATATTCTTTGGGAAGGGACTTGAAAGGAAAGGGAAGGTTGTTGAATCATAGAAGTGGGATCATTCAGAGGACTCATCGATGCTTAGAATTGGATGGAGTGAATAATATCTTCACTAAAGGTATCTTTGGAAAAAAAAATACACCTCTTCAGATACAAAAGACCTGACTTTTTCCTTATTAAAGTAAATGGAAGAGGTATAGAAGAGGCGACCGAGATGAATGTGGGCAAAAGACAATTTAAGTCTATTGGCAGTATTATGTCACGAATTGATAAAGTTTGTGTTTAACAGTGTCTTTTCAAAGCAACGTAATCACAAAGTTAAAAATAGTCTGCTACTCAAAGATTTGAAACTATAAATCTAGAGCAAAAGGAAGAACAAGTCGAAAGTCAAGATAAAAATAAGAACAAGAGAACAATCATGAAAAAAACTACAAAAAAATATATGAAGGCTTTTTTTAGTATAAAAAAAAACTAAGCTGAAGCTTAATTACTGAAGCCAAGCTAAGCTGAATTGAGCAACTTCAAAAAAATGGTAGTTTTATTATTATCCCCCAGAGTGCTGGTAAATTATACACATATGAATTTCGGTAGACTTATGCTGTGAATATAGGCAAAAAAAAACTAAGCTGAAGCATAATTGAGCAGAGCTTAAATTGAGCAACTTAAAAAAAATGGTAGTTTTATAATTCCCTAGAGTGCTGATTAATTATACACATATAAATTTCAGTAGACTTGCTCTGTGAATATAGGCAAAGAAATCTAAACTGAAGCTTAATTGAGTTGAGCTTAAATTGAAGAACTTCAAAAAAATGGTAGTTTTATTATAATTCCCCAGAGTTCTGGTAAATTATACACATATGAATTTCAGTGGACTTATACTGTGAATATAGGCAAAAAAAAACTAAACTGAAGCATAATTGAGCAGAGCTTAAATTGAGCAACTTAAAAAAAAATGGTAGTTTTATAGTTCCCTAGAGTGCTGATTAATTATATCCATATAAATTTCAGTAGACTTGCTCTGTGAATATAGGCAAAGAAATCTAAACTGAAGCTTAATTGAGTTGAGTTTAAATTGAAGAACTTAAAAAAAAATGGTAGTTTTATTATAATTCCCCAGAGTTCTGGTAAATTATACAAATATGAATTTCAGCAGACTTAAACTGTGAATATGGGCAAAAAACCTAAACCGAAGCTTAACTGAGCAGATCTTAAATTGGGGAACTTTAAAAAATGGGAGTTTTATTATAATTCCCGAGAGTGCTGGTAAATTTTACACATATGAATTTCAGTAGGCTTACAGTGTGAATATAGGCAAAAAAACTAAACTGAAGCTTAATTGAGCAGAGCTTAAATTGAGCAACTCAGTTTATTATAATTCCCTAGAGCGCTAGTAAATTAAATACGCATGAATTTCAGTACTTACACTGTGAATATGGGTAAAAAAGAATGGCTGCTGCGACTTTAGTTGCAATGGTATTTATGCTGGCATAATTCCAAGAGATGTCAGGGAAATTAAAATAAATAAAAATGTCCATATAGAATAATTTATAGGGTGAAAACTTAAATATTTCACTATTAAACTTGACAATTAAATATGATTCAAAAGAACTTGATTGCCTGATTTTCTTTTACAATATTTTCAATCTCTTCTTCCTTCTTTTTCAATATCTTCTTTCTTTTTCAGTGTCTTCTTTCTTCAATCTTTTTGGAAACAAGAGAGGGTAGCATGCAAATGGCTTATGAAAAATAAATTCCGTATTAAGGATTTCAAGGCATAGATGAAAACGTATATTCATCAATATTGGAAAACACTCTAAAAATAGTTGATTAGACATTGAAAATAACCATATAAAATAATTGCTTACAATAATACACTGGGAAAAATTTAAACCTGTTTTTGTTAAAATTACAATAAAATATGGTACAAAAGACTTCAATGTTTTCTTTGCAATCCCTTCTTTCTTTTCAGTTTAAAAACACGAGAGGGTAACGTGCGAGTGAGTCGGGAATTGCCTGGTCACACTGGATATTTGTCTTGCTGTAGGTTCTTGAATGACAACCAAATTGTAACCAGCTCCGGCGATATGACTTGGTAAGTAACTACGCCATCCTTTATTTTTATTCATGGGTTCTTCCTGTCGTCTTTTAGTTTTCTGTTTTGACTTTGTTATGCTCACTTTTTTTTTTTTTTTTTTTTTTTTTTTTAATGGTTATGGTACTTTATCCCAGAGACCAAGAAGACTTCCAGGAAATTTTGCCATGTGCTGGTGTGATGGTAACACAGTTCATGTTACGTCTTCTATATATTTATTTACTTGTTTGTTTTTTTTAATTTTAGACTTTGCTGCTCTCCTTTTTCTTTCTTTCTGTGTTAGATTAACTTAAAAAAGTGTTGTCCAAAAGTTTTTCAAAGAAAAGTAGATAACCATACCTTAAACGACCAGAAATAAAGTCTTAAATTTAATACAAATAGAGAAGACTGAATGAATTGATGGGACCCAAAATGAACAGAAATTAAAATCAACAATCACATCAAACATAAAGTTAACATATTGTTATGGATGAACCATAAAGTTAGAATTAATTCCGCTCGTTTAATGATTTAGTACGGGTGCTCTACTTTTCCTTGAAAAGCTCGTTGTTGGAAAATGTTTTAAAAATAATTTCTTTTTGTTTTCTAACGGAAATAATCTATTATTAGTTAATCGTAGGATAGTTTGTAGTTTTTATCTTAATTTTTCTGCTTAAGAATTAAAATGATGGATTGTAATTAATTAGACATTTGGGAAAAATTTTGTGCATTTGGCAAACATCTCTGAACGGCCATAGGTTTGTTTAATAATTTTTTTTAGTACTGTATTTACTGAAAAATATGGGGTGCAGGAGGAGAGGAGCTTTTATTCATGCGATTTGAAAACCTGCGTAATTTCTGGTCATCTATAGTGCTGAACCCATCCTGCAAATGCCCTTGAATATACACTAGGGTGACCGGAAATAATATACACGCTCACCCTAATATACATACTATAACATATTAGGGTGTATATACTTTAATAACTATTATATATTAATAATATATAATATTTATTATATATTATATATTAATATATAACAATTATAATAATAACAATAATTAATTATATACTATAATAATTATACATAATATATTAGGGTGACGGTCACCCTAATATACACGTATCTTAACCCAACATTTTATTAACAAATTTTTTTATATTCTATTTGGTTATAACTGGTATTTTGTTTAAATAAATCCTTACCAAGTCCATAAGAACAGCTCTATTTTGCTGTCTTGGAAAAGAAAATCGGACGTCATGAATCAATGCCCTCAGGTTTCTTTCTTTAGTTTTTGTTTAATGGAGGTTCCTTTAGGCCTGTTCCCCCAACCGGGCCAGTGGGGAAAAAACGATTTTTTTGCGCAAGTACTAGCAGCAAACAGCGTTTGAGATTTTGCCAAACGATGAAATATGTACAAACGATATAAGTCTTTCGTGAAATTCGGTCATTTTTTTTATTTTATTTTTTTTTTTTTTTAATGACGCTTGCTGATGATATGATAAGATATGATTTTATTCATTATCAGTACACATACAATAATACACTGTGCTAGTCCCCCCAAAGGCTCCTTGGGCTGTAATTAGGGGAGTATATACGAATACAAACTCAGAGAACAATAGCCAATTACTTTCTGAGATAAAAAGCAGAAGAAGGAGAAAAAAAAAAATCAAACATCAATAAAGCATAACGTAATTCATTTCTCTGCATATTATTCTCAAATCAAGTGATCTTCATACACTTCTACAATCTACTGGTCCCAATCAGGTTATACAGAAACGAAAAACAATTAAATGAAAAACTATTGCCAATCATTCAAAACACAAAAGTAAGCCACGAGAAAAAAATAACACTTATACTCACAGTCACAGAAAGAAGAGCAAAAAGGAGAAGAAAAGAAAATATAAATAAATAAAAATTATAAAGTAAAGTTTATTCAGGAAATAAAATTTATTCTGGCAAAAGTGAGAAAAATTAATCACATGAAAACAAAGATTTGTTTTACTAGTCTTTTGAAGATGCCAAACGTGTGGCATTCTCAAGCCGAACCGGGAAGGGCGTTCCATGTCCAATGACACACAACAAAAGAATTAAAATCGGATCTTATTGTTGATGTATGGGGAATTTGGATATTTAGAGAACTACGGAGTTGATAATTTGACCGACCAGATACAAAAGAAGACGTAAATCTAAGTGTCAGTAATATCAACATGGAGCTGAAGAAAAGCGAAAGACGCACAGGAAAGAATATAAAGTTTTTTTTAATATCAAGTAACGGTTTAATTGCCGAACCATTTACATCCTGGATAAGATTTATAGCTTTATCGTAAGTATTCGAAAGCGGTTTGGGAAAAGAAGGGAAAGTAAACATCCATATGACTGGACAATAGGAAACATAAGAATGAATTTAGCTATGAAATAGGATTCTTAGAATTGGTCCTGGAAAAATGTGTTTTAGTTTTCTTAGAATACCGAGGTTTCTGCATACCTTCATTTTATTCAAATCAGTATGGTTTTGAAAAGATAAATTTTCATCTAGGAGGATACAAAGGAAACGGACATTGCCATCCTTTGGTCTACTAATAAAGCTTTTGGATATATGAATTTCAGATAATTGAGGACAAGCCTGAGATATACGAGAAAAAACTAAAACACTAGATTTAGAAACATTTAAGGCAAGAGAGTTAGCATCAAACCAAATTGCAACTCTCTCGAAGAGGTCCACTATCTTTGTACGAACCGCATCCTCTGTTCTCCCAGAAGTAATAAGGGTGGTATCATCGGCAAAAGTAACAAGAGAATCTGAGGTATGCAGACAATGGTTATGGGTACGGAAGAACTTTGGACGACATAGACGACAGCAATAAAGAAGATTTTTATTTATAACTGCAAAAATTAGGTCATTTACATAAATTAAAAACAGTACCGGCCCTAAAACTGCCCCTTGAGGGACCCCCTGGTCAACACTTGATGGTGAGCAAAAAAGCGGATCAACAGAAATTATTCTACCAGACATGAAAGACTTGAACCAATAAAACGCACTACCTCTTACGCCAAAATGAGAAAATTTGAATAGAAGAACACTGTGGGTTAAAGAATCAAAGGCTTTACCAACATCCAGAAACAAAGCATCAGGAATCAAAAGGGAGTCTATGGCAGAGTGAAGATAATTCAGTAAAACTGCACAAGCATGCTCAGTTGAATGATCTGCTCGAAAACCAAATTAAAAATCGTGAAAAAAACTTTAAAAGTAAGAAAATTATTAAGACGAGAAAGCATCGCCTTCTCAAATATTTTGCTAAACACAGACAACAAAGAAATTGGCCGATAGTTGGCTGG
>JAQQPU010004939.1:24805-43057 GCA_029168905.1 Artemia sp. Kazakhstan ARC1039
AATTTATTTTAACTTTATGCATATCCCCAATACTAAGTAATACTTTTGAATAGGCTTTATTGTATCATTTCCCACATAGGGCTGTCGTCCCATCGCCTAAAATACATATGACTTTATTAATTTTGACTTTATGCATATCCCAATACTAAACAGTACTTTTCAAAATTCTTAGTCCCAAAAAATTCTATAAAAAAAATGTCACTACAAACATTATTTTTCTAATAGGAAAGGTTATGACTAAAATATCAAATATTCATTTTAATTTTATTAGTTCTTTCAAAGACTGTTCGAGACAAATATAGTTTCACTACGAACAAGAATTTGGATACTGCTCCCTTCCTTAGCTGTAAAACTCTAAAGCCTACTCCGTCACTGGCGCTTCACCCAAAAAGAATTATATTACAAATATTCTCTTTTCCAGTTATTAAGGCATTGAAAATGAAAATAGAAATTACAGCGAAATCAAATCTTGAACTTATCATCTTTCAACAATTGATATCACTATATATCAAGTATTTACTTAGATTCAATTTATACTTACCAAGATTGTTCAAGACCCATATAGTTTTCAGTAAAGCGCTAATGATGCAGCGCGTTTTAGACTGTTCAGTGACAGTGCCTAGTTGCCATCAGCTCGCTTTGGCTCTTAGAAAGGGAACTAGAAATTTCAATTTCTAATTATTTTAGTCCCTTCCCAGGTTAATAAGACCACCTTTTCTGTAAAAACTTTCTATGCCCCCGGGGCATAAGTTACAACCCTTCCCCCACTTTTTTTTTTGGGGGGGGGGGGCGTATTTGGACCCTGAAGTTTTGCCATCTGATCGCTGGAATATTTCAAACAAAATGGCTATCTCAAAATTTTGATCGGATGTGTTTTGGGGAAAAGAAGATGGGGAGAGGGGATGTATGCCTGCCGATCACTTTTGATGAATATCAAAAATGTATATATAAAATTTACGTTCCAATCAAGTGAGCCATCTCTGATGTTTATGCGACTACACCTTACAAAAAACATTATCTGTCCCTGGGGTTTAACCTACAATACTTCAACCGGGATCAGGGGCACTGTGTTGATCCCTGGGTTTTTGTTATTTGATCTTTAAACTATCTTGAAAAAAATACCTATTTCAAAATTTTGGTCAGAAGCATTTAGTTAAAATGGGGCATGGGGGGGGGAGTAGTTGCCCGATGATCACCTTTGACTCTTACAATCGAATGAGCCCGTACCAAAGTTTATACTACCATACCTTCTAGAAAAACCTTAGATGCTCCGGGGTATAATTTACAATAATGCCCCCAGATTTTGGTGGGCGGTGTTATCCCTGGAGTCTTTGTTACATAATCGTTGGTCTATTTTGAACATAGTGGCTATATAAAAAATACAATCGGACGATTTGGGGGGAAAAGAGGGTAGGTGGGGAGGGGCAGATGCAATTGGATAACTTTTGAATGTTAAAAAGGTAATTAAAACTTCCAATTTCTTATAAGGTTCATACGACCACTTCTTCCATAAAAAAAATTTATACCCCCAGGGCATAGGCTACAGTCCTTCCACCTGGCTGTATGGGGGGGGGGGGGGTGTTGACCTCCAAGTTTATGTTATCTGATGGATGGACTATTTCAAACAAACTTGCAATCTCAAAACTTGATCAGATGTATCTGCATAAACGAGGGTGTGCTTGTGGGGAAGGGGGTTAGTTACCCTTCGATCCCTTTTGACTCATAAAAAGTAACAAAAACTTTCAATTTCCAATCAAATGGCCAACACTCAAGTTTATATGACCTCCACATACATAAAAACCTTATATGCCCTCGATGCATCACTTAATGCACGTGTCCCCGGGTACTGGGGGCTTATGTCACTCTGGAGTTTTCATAATTTGATTTAATATAAACTATTTTTAACAAAATTATTATCTCAAGATTTTTATCGAGGGAGTTTGAGGAAAAAAGGGTGTGAGAGGGGACTAGTTGCCCTTAGGTCTCTTTTGACTCTTTAAAAGTGAACTAGAACTTTCAATTTCCAATCAAATGAACCCTCTCTAATGTCAATACGAATATTCCTTCTGTAAGAACCATACATACCCTACAGGGCATAACTTTTAACGCCCGCACCCAGGCGCTGGGAGGGTTTGTAGACCTTGGAATTTTTCTTATCTAATGTTTGCACTATTTATAAAAAATTGACCGTCTCAAAATTTTTATCAGGTGGGTTTGGGGGTAATAGGATGTGGGGTGACTATCTGCCCTCTGATCTCATTTGACTCTGAAAAAGTAAACTGGAACTTTCAATTTTCGATCAAATGATCCCTCTCTGAATTTTGTACGAGCATCTTTTGTATAAGAACCATATATGCCCCCAGAGCATAACTTACAACGCCTGCCCCCGGGCCGTGGGAGGTTTTGTCGACCCCAGAGTTTTTATATATGAATTTCGAACTATTTTGGACAAAATGGCTATTTCAAAATTTTAATTTGACGCATTTGGGGTAAAAATGGAGTATGTGGGGGAGGGGTTGCTAGTTGCCCTGTAATTTCTTTTTACTCTCAAAAAGTGAACTAGAACTTTCAATTTCCAATCAAATAAGCCCTCTCTAAATTTTATATGAGCCTCCCTTCTTTAGAATATATGTAGCCTCAGGACATAACTTACTATGCCTGCCCCCAGGACATAGCCTACAACAACTGCCCCAAGCCGTGGAGGTTTTTTCAATTCCGGAGAATTTATTATCTGATGTTTGAACTATTTTTAACACAAAGACTATCTCAAATTTTTTTATCGGATGGGTTTGGGGAGAAAAGAGTGTGGGGGAGGGGCTATTTGCCCTCTGATCTCTTTTGACTCATGAAAAGTGACCTAAACTTTCAATTTCTAGTCAAATGAACCCTCTCTGAAGTTTATACGAACATCCCTTCTATAAGAACCATGTATGCTCCCCAGGGCATAACTTACAACGCCTGCCTCCAGACCCTGGTGGACTGTGCTGACCCTAGAGTGTTTTCTATATGATCTTTGAACTATTTTTAACAAAATGGCTGTCTCAAAATGTTTATCGGATGTATTTTAGCAAAAGGGCGTGGGGGACGAGGACTAGTTTGGACTCTTTCGGATCATTTTTGACTCTTAAAAAAGACACTAGAATTTCCGAATTCCAATCGAATGAGCCGCCTATGAAGTTTATAGGACGGCCCCTTCTATATGAAGTAACTCTGGGAAAAACTAACAAAACATTGAAACCATTGGCCTTTACTATAGACAACGCTATAGCGTTACCTCTAATATCTCGTGAAATCTCGTGCCTCCTTCATAAGAAATTCCCTTCCGCCGTAAAAACTTCCTCCATGGAAAGATCCTCCCACGTAATCCTCTCTCCTGATCCTCCCCCCGACAGAAAAATCGCCCCTGAAAACGTCTGTATAATTCCCAATACCCAATACTATATGTATGCAGCCCTTCCCCCGGTGATTGTGGGGATTAAGTCATCCTTTAAGACATAGTTATTAAACTCTTCGTCTATGCTTAACAAAATGGCTATCTCAAAAGTTTTTATCGGGTGACTTTGGAAAAAATTAGCTTGGGAGGGAGCCTAGATTCCCTCCATTTTTGTCATTTAAAAAGGGCACTATAGCATTTAATGGTCGTTTGAATGAGTTCTCTCACGATATTTTTAGGACCACGGGGTCGATACGATCACCCCTGGAAAAAACAAAACAAAAACAAAAAACAAGTAAAAACGCATCAGTGACATCTATTTTGGCAAAAATACTGATTGAATCTTTTAATATTAAGTTGTATTAAGATATTGTATTAAGATTATTAAGATATAGTTTTATCTTTAATATTAAGTTGTATTAAGCCTGCTGTTAAATAGAAGAGAAGAAAGAGAAGAAGAGACTCAATCAATATTTTCGCCCAGTCTGATTTAAGAGAATCTGTCCACATATCTAATGAAATCCGAAATTGCAGACAGGCGAAATTTATCGCAAAGCAAAAAATAGTTGTTCAATCAAATTGGTGAATTCTCTTTCGTTGATTTCTGGCTGGTTTTTTAATTCAGTATCGTTTTTCCTCTTGTCAAGTACAATTGTAAAGGTTAGATTTTGTTTTGTTTTTTTCTTTTTTGAGCACTGAGGACGAATTGGTGGAGGTCCTTGTTGAAATATTTGCCTGTTCTTCGGCTTCCTATTTTGCCACTGGCTAACAAAATCCTTGGTTTCTCACCTAATTGATATTTTTATCAATAATTTTGTCTTTACCTCTGTTGGTTTCATACGACAGTATCTGGGTAGTCTGGAAACACATCGTATTTTTTTTCCCTCAGCCTCCCCCATTCAAAATAAATTCTAAGGCATACTTTGCTCCTAAATACTCCCTTGACAATTCAAATCTATCCTCTAAGCTGATTTCACGAAATCACTGATACCGTGTTTTGAAAACCCAGGTACATAAATTTTCTTTCAAGAAAAAGCACTGTTCCACCAAGAATAGATTCTAAGTTCTGATTGGAATAATTTATCAAAATTCTTTAAATGCCTCGGAGGAAAAAAATCACCACCACTTCCCTCTCCTTAAACACACAGTTGAAAATCTCTTTGGTTCCTATTCCTCAAAACTTTGTTTTCTTATTCTCAAGCCAAACTTTGTGCCCACTTGACCCTAAAATCAAGTTGAAAGTTGAAAATTGAACATTGAGGCTGTCCCTCAAATACTGCATGTATGTTATCTTTCTAACCTAGGAACACATAGTGTTTTTCAACTTGCCTCTCTTCCCTACTCCCAATCAAGACTCAGGAGCCCACTCACCCCCCCCCCCCCCTCCTCAGCATCCTCTCATGGTTCCACCTTCATCCTCAAGTCAGTCGAAAAATATTGATGATGCACTATTTTGATAACTTGGAAACGCACGAAGACTTTGAGTAACTGAGTTGAACCGGAATATCCTCTATGTGCCAAGCCTATCAAACAAATGTATTTGCAATGTTTCATGAACAGTTTGGGGGAATATGAAACTTTTAGGGATTGGCAGGAGTATCAATTTGCCCTCGGATTTTGACTAGGAAGGGAACAAGAGGGGGTAAAATGTTTTTCAGTAATCTACCTAATAGTTTGTTTATTACAAGCTTTTGCGGAACTTAGAATATGTTCACGAATATAAAGTGAGGTAAATCAAAAGATACTACACATGCCCTAGTTATCAATATAGCATATCTGCAATTTTTTCATTATTGAAAAACTAAAGTTTTTTTCCCTTGCAAATAATGCAAGCACTTTTTTTGATCCTAGATGAGATTCAAAGGCGTCAAAACGGACTGTACAAGTATATTTTACTTTCAGTCAGTGCCTTTAATCACTATGTATATTCCGTTCCATTACGATCAAAGAGACGCGATGAAGTTGCTAAGGCTCAAGAAACTATTCTTGAGCAAGAGTGTTTAATACAAATTCAAACGGATAGGGGTATCAAATTTGTTAATCTACTTGAAAAGAAGGTATTGTTGAAATATAAGACAATGCTATATCACAGTTATAGTCCAAAGCCGGCTACAATTGCCGAACGATTAATAAGAACTATTCGGCTTCTAATTTTGAGATATTGTACAATGGAATATACTGCTACTTTTGTACATGATCTGAATAAAATCATGTAAATTTACAATCAACAAGCACATGGCTTCCTATCCAAGGTTTGTGTTCTTGAGGTCCTTTGAGGTAATAATGTCAATACACTTGACATTCTTCTTAAGCAATGATCCAATGAAAGTAGGTTAAAGTAAAAATTCTCTGCTGGCGATACAGTTTGAATCATTCGAACTGCTAAAACTTTAAAAAGGGCAACTAATTATGGCCCACTGTACTTTTTAACGTCTTAAAAGATTTATATACTAAACCTGTGACATATCGTATGCAAGATACCAAAGATGAAGAAATCCTCGGCGATTCTATGACAAATGAACTTAATAGGGTAGAAAAAGTATTGGAATTTTTCAGATTGAAAAGATATTAAAGAGTCTAACTCACGGGGGCAAGATATAGTTGCCACTTCGTTGGCTAGGATATAACTCTTAATTTGATTCTTAGGTATCAGGTAAAGACATACATAGTGCCCAACGATTTCTATGTGACATTATGGTCCAATATCTTTAACCCTCTGTATAATGAATTGAATAAAACAAGTAACTTTTGGACTAAACTCTATCCCACTATTAAATTCGCTGAAGAAAAGATTGAAAATATGACGTAGAAGTTAGACCTCATGGTTGGTCATTCCTAACCAAGAAATGGATAGAATCACTTGACTCCGGTGGTTACCCCTGTAAAGATTGTTGCTAGGCTTACGCAAGTTAGATATAAGTGTATTTCTCGTATTTAGTGTTTTATTACGTTATGGGTATATTTTTGGTATTTAGTGCATGTTCCACTTCAAGGGTATAGTTGGGTATGTGTTGTTTTTAATTACTTGTTTCTGCCTTCTTTTCTATTCAAGGTAGTGGGTCACCATGACCAAGAACCTGCCAGCCAATGAGAGGCTACTTTGAGGGTCGTGGAACCAGAATTCTATGCTTGAGCTTTGGAAGTTAAGAAGGGGAAAAAGACAACTTGTGGACAGTTCAGCTTTGAGAACCAACAGTGACAAGTGGTAAGAGGGACACCGCTGGGAGAGTTCGAGCAACCTCCACCTTTCTATAATATACGGTGCGCTGGGAGAGTTTAACAATAACCTCCACATCAACTGCCGTCGGAGAGTTCTAGTAACCTCCACTAGCCAACTATAGACGGCAAGCTTGGGGTGCAGGAGCCACCTCCAAATCAACTGTGCCGGCCGGTGCAAGTTGACTATAGCTCGGATTCTCTACGGCTTCAAGAAGACGGTTCACGAGTGTACTCTAGTATTGTATTTTGTCTATTAGTTTATTAAAGTATTTTTAGCAACATCTTGATTAGATACGAATCCTGCCTACCACGCTATCCAAGGTCTTGTCCTCGTGGAGGCTTGATCACCCCCCACTGGGGACCAATAAGACGGTATTTCTTTAGAGAAATACACCATACTTCACACACCTTTGCTACTATGACATACAAAGAATTTACTAATATTAATAATTTTTTCCGTGCAATCAATAGAAAAGTTTCCGATCGCATGAATAGTGCCTTCTAATTTAACTATTTAATGGAACAGGGGAAGATTTATATTAGCTCTCCAATTGATAATGAGAAGATTATTTATAACGATAATCTGAGGGAAGTCCTTGGTTTTAAATATAATGCAATCAAAGGCAAATGTGCGGCTAGCAGGAGTGGTATGGATCGCGTCATTTTCACAGACTATACATCTGGATTCTCCTCAGACAGTTGCATATTTCTTTATGCTTCATTCGTTGAGACCTCAAGAGTTGGCAATAGCAACGTTCCCGTCTTACGTATTCCTGAACGGAGAACCAGTCAAGATCACATTCATAACAATAGTATAAGGCAATTCTAATATATCTCCAAGTTCAATTTATATTTACAACACTATCAGCTAACATTAAGAACAAAATTAGCTGATCCTCTAGCAATAACCCAAAGTTTTAACGTGATTACATTTTATCTTTGATCCATTCAAGATGGCTAATAGAAAAACTAACTTTGTTTGTCCTGTCCTGATATTGATTGCTATGTCACTGCTGTTAGATCACGACCATTAGGTCATGGAATGGGCTATTGCAAAAGCTGCTCGTCAATGTCGTGACATTTGGTTTACTATGCTGTTTCACTCTATACTACACTTGGCTAAGAAATGAATTGTGCCATTTGCCAGAGATTCTACATCTTCTACGCTACACAAATGGGCCTTTGGCAAAGATTTTACAGGAAGTGTTTCGGAAAAGCTCAGATCGGTTACGAGATCCTCGGCGAGAGATTAAAATTTCGACAAAGTGGGTAAGGTTTAAAAAGTTTGAAAAACTCTCCATCACTCATCAGTGTCTGCCCAGGACAGAAACGAAAGATTTCACTCTTGTCGTCGTCACAGGACAAGAAGAACATAAAGAAACAATAGAAGCCAAGAAACAAAATACATAGATAAAAAAAAGATATCTGCTCATAGAAACCCACATACACAAACCCGTGAGAGATGGATTATCTACCCCACAAGGTATCCCGGCCCTCAGTTACTTCATCTTTAAATCTTTTCAATGTGGAAAATGTTAATCTGAATGTGAAACATGGTCACTATGAACAATTCTACCCACAACAACCTTCTCTGAAAACCTTCATTTTCCAATTTTTTTCCAATGAAGACTATTTCTTGGATTGGTCTTCTACATTCATAAATTTACATGTGGCGGAAAGGAAATATAGCAATGAAATGCAAAATTTTACCGACGGATTTTCGTATGAAAATTGTATATTGCACAATCCATTTAGACCAATCAGCGTTTACACAAATGGAACATTGATGAGCACTAGCAGCAATCTATGAAACTCTTCGACGCAATTGACTCATGTTGTTGAGTCCATTGCCCTAAAAGAAATTGATGGACCAGCCAATGGATATGATACAATTTAAACGACAGAGGCTACGAATCAAACAGTTCGTGGTAACAAACTGTAAGTAAGGAACGACCTGCTCAATAGTAACCGAATTTAAAAACTGAATTTTGATATCAATAGATATATCAAAAGAAACAGACTTTTATGCTGATTTCAAATATATAAGTTTCATTAAGTTTAGTTTTACTCATCAAAATTTAAGCGCCTGAGAAAACTTGCCTGATTTTCGAAAAAAAAACATCCTCTATAAGTCACAGAGCCTTAATGAAAATGACATCATCATATTCATCGTATAAGAGAACCATACTCTAGAGGTTTCAATCATTTATATGCCAAAATTTGGAATTTTGTATTTTTTCTGCCAGAAGAAAGATCATGGATGCGTGTTTATTTGTTTGTTTGTATTTTTCCCAAAGGTGATCGTATCGATGCAGTGGTTCTAAAATATCGCAGGAGGGCTCCTTCCAACAGAATTAAAAGTTTTAGTGCCGTTTTTAAGTGACGAAAAAATGGAGGGCAACTAGGCCCCCTCCTACGCTCCTTTTTTCCCAAAGTCACCCGATGAAAATTTTGAGACAGCCATTTTGTTCAGCATGTTCGAAAAATATAATAACTATGTTTTTAGGATGACTTAATCCCCCACAGTCCCCTGGGGAAGGGCTATAAGTTATGAACTTTGCCCAATGTTTACATATAGTATTGGTTATTGGGAAGTATACAGACGTTTTCAGGTTTGATTTTTATGGTAGTGGGGGTGTTGTATTGGGGTTACGTGAGAGGATCTGTCCATGGAGAAAGTTTCCGTGGGTAAAGGGACATTGCAATGAAGGTGGTGTCGGATTTACCAGCATTATTTTAAAAACGATCAGAAATTAAATATATTTTTCAACTGAAAGTAAGTAGCAAAATCAAAACCAAAAACAAATAGAAATTATTGCGTATGTGACTGAGTTCGCCCCTTATTCAATACCTTGCTCTTTACGCCAAAGGTATTTTTAGTATTTTCATAAGAGCTATTTAATCTAATTAACAGCCTTTGTGATTAAGTGGTCATTTTTAAAGAATCAGAATAAAATTTGAACTTTAGCGTAAAGAGCGAGGTATTGACTTGGGGGCAAACCCCCTAATATACATATTAAAAATATACGAATATGGAAGTTCGCTACTTAATTTAATTTGTAAGTTACGTATATTTATTACTAATAAAAACGTTCATAAATAAAACTAAACAACTTTCGAGAAAGCCATTTAACCAAAAAGAAGTAAAATTAATATGCAAATTTCGTTTTAATTATTTTTGTACGGTGAACCAAATTTGAAACCTGTATTAATTAAAAAACGTTGAGAAATTAAATTAAAAAAAAACTTGGTTTGTTAACTGACAGTAACGAGCGACATTAAATCTTAAAACGAACAGAAATTATTTCGTGTATGAAAGGGGCTGTCCCCTACTCAACGCTTGGCTCTTTAAGCTAAAGTTTGACTCTTTCTCACAGCTCTATGTTTTGAAACAATAAAAAACTTTAACATAAAGAGCGAGGCGTTGAGGAGGGGACAGCCCCTTTTATACTTGGAAGAATTTCTATTTGTTTTAAGTTTTAATACCACTCCTTACTTTCAGTTTAAAATAAACCTGTTTCTTTATTTAATTTACTTACAGATGTCACAACCAGCTAATTGAATTTAGACCGGAAAATCAATAATTAAGTATTTAATACACCTCAATGGTAGCGACCAAATGTTAAGGTGTCAATTAAAAAAAAAAATGACAAGGCAAATTTCGGTGAGCTGTTGTCACCAAACCATGCAATAACAAAACAATCAGCACGTTGAAACGCTTTTCTTCACGGCTCGCCAGTATTTTCTAAATGGCATAGCCTTAGTTTTCAGCTTGGGTTTGGGAATTAGTCCAAATACGCTATATTCAGCCACTCATACCAAACCTAAACTCAGAAACAGTGCTTTAAAAAATATAGCTGTTTATTCGGACCATCAAAGATGCAGAGAAAAATATAACACCAATTCCTGCTATTTTTTTTATATACTTCTTTTATTCTAAAAATTTAGTTCTGAACATTTAGTGGGACTTTGGGTTTACAGTAAAATTCAAATTTTAACAGTAAAATTGTTTCGCGAAACTTTCATAATCTGGCCTCTAGTCAGTTTTCTATCTCTATTGTAATAGAGATAAAAAAAGAAAGCCAAATTCTGCAAATTGTAGTTGCCTAACTCTATAGTTAACTTCAAAAACACTTATTTAAGACCAAAACAAATAGCGAGAACTAGAGAGACTGAACCCTCTGCTATTTTCTATTTTCATATCCAGGGATGACTAACTGAGCGGCAACAGTGGAAACATTTTTAATAAAAGAAAGGCAGAATTGTAGAAATGTCTAGCACAGCTGTAGATGAGACAGATGAAGATGCTTCAATTTTACAGTTTCCCAGAGGTAATGACAAAATGCATAAACTAGTATGAACTAAAGTAGCTGAGACACAAGTCTAGAATTGAAGCTTTTGAGAAGGAAACATGTTAAGCAAGTAATTCTTACTTCATAGCTTATAAAGCTATGTAAAATAATCATAGGCTATCTATCCTAGGCTAGTTAATACGTTTTGACTGCATTTCCAATACATATTACCCCCCCCCAATAATGCTACTTATTGGTAACTAAAGTCTTATCCTAAGTGTAGACCTGTCATCTATGGAATGTTCTAACCCTAGAAACAAGGAAAGGACATAGGGTAAAAATTTTTTTTTCATATTATTGACTTATGAATAAAGTAAAAATGCCTCTCAATACCTTTTTTTATGCTCTTTCCAAATATAACAATCATTTTTTTTCAGAAATGAACTTTACCCTCACCCCTAGGCTATAGGCCTACCAAATCAGGGTATATATTTGCACATTAGGGGAGGGGTAGGAGAACAGTTTAAAATTACCTCTCAATTATATCAGAAATAAAATTTACCCCCAAGTTTTAGGTGATGACCTCTAGTTCTTGAGTTGGGATTATCAGTAAAGAACAATGATGAGAGAATAGGCTATTAGCCCTCATTAACTTATAGGCTAAAATGGCCTCCTTTCCATTTCTCCTGTAAACAAGCAGTCTTGCATCATAGGAAAGTTCCCACATGCCAGATATCACTCTGGTGGCACATCTGTGGAAATCTCCAAAAACCTTTATGTCTTTTTTAAAATATGAGGAGACAAGAGACATTCCAACTTCAAGCTTAGGATGCACAAGCCCCTTATATAGAAGACTAACAACTTTAGGGGAACAAGTAGAAAGAGTATGCTTAATCAGTCATAAAGTTGACCTAGCAGCAGACCTCTTTGCATGAATGCTGAATTTAGTTCATTGTCAATCATGACACCAAGATCTTGCTCATTATTTACATAGGAGATTAGGTGGCATGAGAAAAAATAAGAGCAACAAGGATTCAATTTGCCAAAGTGAATGATATGGCACTTGGCAGCATTCAAATCAAGAAGCAGAGCCTCAGCCCATTGACAAAGCAGTCAAAGATTATTTTGTAGAAGGGTATGATCATTGCTGGACATGATTGGTCCAAGAAGCTTCAGGTTGTCAGTATTGATAGTTGTTTTACTGCTGATAATGGAAGGAGTATCATTGATGAAGAATTAAATAGTATAGGACCCATTACACTTCCCTGAGGAACTCCACTCAAAACATGTGTAGAGGAAGAAGGCAGGGGTTTCTATTCAAGCTTGACTGCATGCAATTTAATTACAAGTTGCTTATGACAAACTTTGTTAATAATCATATAATGCAAAACAAATAGACCACAGGACCTCTACAAAAATCTTTTAAATTGAAAACAAAATTGTAGGTACTTTCACCATAGTATTTGTCCAGTTCCTGCTTGAATGAGTTTGCATTGATGACTTCAAAGGGGAGCTTGTTCCAGTGTTGTTTTACTTGGTTCTTGAACACCCAACAGCCAATGTTGTTTTGAAACCTCTCTTCTTGAAGCTTGAGGTTGTGACCATGCAGGTTCATGTTGCTGAAGTTGAGAACATTGGTAGCCTGGATGTTTTCATAGGCATCATAGCAAAGCTTGTATAGCTCAATGAGGTCTCCTCAGTGAAGTCAATGAGCTATTGAAAGAAGTTTGAGCTTGTGGAGCGTATCTTCATAAGGTAGGTTTCTCAGAGTTGGACAGAACTTTGTTATTCATCTTTGAACTTTTTTGAGAGCTTTGATGTCTTTGTTGCAAAAGGGATGTGTAGTGCAATGATCATATTCAAGGATTGGCTGTACTAAAGCTTTGTAGAGAAGGCAAAGGGTCTTATCTTTTCCAAAAGTGAAGTTGCACCTTAAAACACCTGCAACACAATTTGCTGTCCCAATAATGTTGTTGTAGTGGGCCTGGAAGTCAAGGTTGCTGTCAATGACAACTCCCAAGTCATGCTCCTCCTGTCATGATGTGATTGGTAAGTCTAATAGTCTATATTCATAGTGGATAGTAGGTTTCCCTATTGTTAGCTTGTGGCTTTTGTTGATATTGATTTCCATCAGCCAGTTGGACATCCAACTATTGAGCTTGTCAAGGTCCTCTTGCAGAGATTGTGCATCAGGAGCTGTTTTGATTACTTTATACAACTTCTGTGTTTTGTTTACAGTAGAATCTCTGAGTTGATGCCTTCTACTAGATCATTGAGATACAGGTTAAATAAGAGAGGGCCAATGACTGAGCCCTGGGGAACACCACTGATTACCTCTACTTCAAGTGTGCTCAAAACTCCATCTACTGATACTGTCATGTCAGCAGGCACCCCCATATCAAGCAACATAGTGATATGGTCATATGATGTGACAAGCCTATGGCTTCTTCCTTTATTGAATAAAGTAAATGATTCAAGGAGATTGGTATCAACAGATCTTCCTGAACAAAAGCGATGCTGGGAGCTGTGCAAAACATTGGTTGCTTCAAGATATCTAATAACTACAGAATTGATTATACTTTCAAAAACCTTAACAACTGCTGATGTGATGCTAATGGGTTGATATTTTTTGGCAAGATTGTTTATACTCTTTTTAAATGTGGTGTAAGAATTATATGTACAGTTTTCCAATCCAGAAGTAGTCCTGGAAGATTTAATGATAGCTTGAACAGCATGGAAAGAGATTGACACAAAACTGTATGACACTCATGGAAGATATACTTGTGAATGCCATTTGGATCAGCAGATTTATTCAGTTTGAGGGATATAAGTTCCTTTAGAACTATTGTATCAGTAATCAGAATTGCTTTCATCTTATGTGATACACCACTTGTTAGTTGAAAATTTCTACTTTTGGCTCAGGATCAGCAACTGGTTGACTATTGTACAGGATATCTGGGACTGTACATCTGCTGCTATATTTTTGATTGGCATAATGCCAGAAAGATTTAGGGTTATTCTTAACATCCTCAGCCAATTTTTCCTTAAACTCTCTCTTCAACTCCTTTATTTAGTTGGTTGTCTGATTACAAAAAGTTTTGAAGACTTGATCTAGACTATCATTTAAGACAACTTATTCCAAAGTAGCACAAATTCAAAAGCAAAAGAGCTTTGTTACTCTCTTCTTTGGAGCCTGAGCAGCTGTAGTTGTTTGCTCATTAGAACAAGAATTATTTTTAAAAAAAATTGCATCATATGATCCCCAGTAAATTATTTTTTTACATCTCAAGGAGCAGTTCTAGCTTATGCCAAACTTCTGGACCTTGTTGAGGATTTTTATTTTCTCAAGAATTTGAGCTAAATTTCTAAAATGTAGATTGGCTGGGACACATGCTATCTTAACTGCACTGTCAAAAAAGCAGCTATTAGAAAAAACACCTGAAAATATTAATACTTATGTGTCTTTAGTTACTACAATAGCACCCAAATAAGCTTTTCCAACTGAAATTTTGAACACTTTAAGCTACAACAATCATGACTGGCTAGGAGATAATGTCTTATGTTCCAAAAGTTGTTGTATTTAATGTTGACTTGTGTTTTACCTTCTGTAGGTTGTAAGTAACAATACAACCAAGTTCTTGAATCACTATAAATAGGGCACTCTGGATTTTGCTTCAATTGGGAAGACCAGACTATTGTCTGGTCTGTCCTATTGTATGTTGGCTGCTCTAGTATATGCTCTGAAAATTCTTAGTTTATCCAATCTTCTAAAAAATAAAGAAATCAAATTTAGCAATTTGTTTTATCTTAGATGGTATACACTGAAAGTCAAACACTTCAACAAGGGTATGCCAGAAATAATGACTACTGCATTAACTTATAGATGGTCAAGCACTGAGAAAGAACTGTGCAAAAATATGGAGATGGCAAAACTGTTACCCCTATCACTGACAGCTCATTCCACCAAGTTCAGTGACGTCTATACAGCTGAGTGTGCTTGACTTCCATCCTGCTCAAGCGTGCACCCATGGGAGTAGCTAAAGGGGCTGTAGCCCCCCCCTCCCCCTCGAGGAAAATTTACATTTTTTTAAAATCTTATTTAATCTGCTCAGTTTTATCATTCATTCCTTAGTCCCTACTCAAAACTTGCATTCAAAGAGCTAAAATAAACTTAAATTAATGTCATAAATACCATTTTTTCTATGTAATTTTTAAAGTTTTCCATTGGTTGGCCTAGGGACCCCTGGTCACCCCCCCCCATGTTATTTTATGAGTTCACTACTGATCCTGCTCTGTATACAACTCTACCATTTATGCTCTGTAAGACACTCCTATTTTCTGTGAATCCCTTTTGACCCCTTTCTATCCAATTTGAGGATTTGCTGCTTCTTGTTTAGCCCCCATAAGGATTGCCAAAAAGCAACTTTTTTGTATATCAGTTGTCACTAAAGTATAACCTGCCTGTCCTAGCTTTGGTGCAATTATTTGTCAACTAGGCTTGCACTATTTCATGTCAGTGCAAGTTACTATCAGAGACACTGACAGATTTATTAAGAAAGATAAGAACAATGGCAGCAAGGTAGGTTACACAAATTAGGGTTATAACAATAACCACCAAGAATTCCAGCAGACTTTTGAATAACAGGGAAACTGACAGAAGCCTCATTGTGTCATGGATACAATACTGTCATGCAGTCACTAGATAGAAAGCTGAGTGCATATGCTTCAGTAGACATCTTGGAGACACCCTTATAATAGGTAACTCCAGATGTGCTAAACTCCTAGTAATGTTAAGAGGGAATTCAGGAGTTACTAAGGGGCAATGTACTCAGAAAAGAAGAAGAAAAACCTTTCTTCTCTTTATAGCCCAAAAGAGTGGGACATGGCCACATTTTTGTACAGCAAATTGTTTGATGTAGTCACTCCAATGAAAGCCTAATATTATCCTTTAGCAATTTTCCTGAAAATATATAGTATTCCCTCCTCAACCTTTTGAAGTTACCACACTTTAGAAGCCATGATGCTGTCATCACCATGGCTTCTATTGTTCTAATCCTAGCTTTCAGAGTTGTCTTCCTAACTTTTTTTTAACTGCAAAAAGTACCTGGTTTCTTGACTGTTGTTTTTTAATCTTCACTGCATCCACCATCCCTACTAATAATGCTACCTATGTAAGTAAACCTATAAACTAACCTCTAAATCTCTAATTTGATCAACTCAGTGTTCTAAATATGAATTTTTAAACACATTCTTGCATGTTGAATTCTTAAAACCTGTAAAAATTCATTCTTTTCCTAACAGTCTCATCTGAGACACCTAAATTGTCTATGTTATTTGAGTTCTAGATTTTTAATTTGATACCATGTTTTCTTATAGATTTGTTTTGTTCCTTTAGATAAAGTCCATCAAAATAATCTATATAAACATAAATGAAACATAGCCCTGCTTAACTTCTGTTGCTTAACTTCAGCCAAGAATTCTTTGCTGAACCAACCACTAATGTCACTTTCTACAATAATAATAACTATAGAATTATTTTTAATTGCATTAATTATTTTAACAAGCTTATCGGGCATACCATGAAAGGATACAACTTTGACTAAAGTTTCTATCTGATGAAACAAATGTCATAATTAGTAAAACCCAGGACTAAGCAAGTCCAAAGATTGAGTCACTGTCTAATTCTTAATCTAACAAGAAATTTACTCTATGTGTCTTCTCTCTGTAGAAAAAGTAGTTGTTTTGTGATATTAATTAAAAAAAAACTTTTAACAAAACAAGTTTTCAAAGAAAAGTAAAGAGCTCCATTAAACCAAAAATGAGCAGAAATAAAGTCAAATAATCTTCCAACTGTAAAACTACCACAAATCACCATCAATAAATAAATGAAACACAAAACAAACAGAAATTACAATAAATAACTGAGTCAAACTCAAAACGAGCAAAAATTAATATAAGTAGGGCTGACAACCACCATGCCTTCTTAAGACTAGAACATAATTTGTACTTTGCTGAAAACAAGATATATTTTAAATGTTTTCACTTTTTGACTTTAATAAAAAGAATTATTAAAAATTTTAAGGAATAAAATCAGTATATATATATATATATATATTAAACCAATAATCCACAATAATTTGTTTGTTTTTTTCAGTAAAGTGCAAATTATGTTCTGATCTTGAGAAGGCATGGGGGTTATCAGCCCTACTCATGTTAATTTCTGCTTGTCTTGAGTTTGACTCTTTTGTTTATGGTAATTTCAATTCGTTTCGAGTTTTTTTTTATTTATTGATGGTAATTTTTGGTTTGGAAGGTTATTTAACTTTATTTCTGCTCATTTTTGGTTTAATGGAGCTCTTACCTTTTCTTTCAAGAACTTATTCTGTGGAGAAAGTTTTTTGAATTACTTTCTGCTTGTTTTATTGAAATAGAGTTTTCTTGGAAAAGAGAATAATATTTTGTATCTTTTCTTGGAAAAGAGAATAATATTTCGTATCTTTTCGTTTTTTTTTTTCTTTAAGAATCCATAGGCTTGCTTTTTGTATGTACAAGAAACTTTTTCAACAATTTTTAACCCTGACACAAAATAGTATTGTTTAATTTAATTTTCTACCTCCTCAAGTTGACCTGAAAAATGAAACTTAATACCACTCCCAAAAAAGTATATCTATGCTTTTTGACAACTTTGGTACACTTGCACTCTTTTAATTTATTTAAATTGTAAGAGCAGAAGTAGTAGTAGTATCTTTGACAGTTTTAACTTAATACCCGCAGTTGTTCTCAAGATATTGCTGAGGTGTTTTATTGGCAATTAGTTTTAAAGCATAATGGGCAAATTGCATAACTCTGGGGGGTTGATGTTCCCAATATCCCCAGAGACATAGCTACTCGACTGTTCTACTATGCTGAACAAAATGGTTGTCTCAAAATTTTGATTGGATATATTTGGAAAATGAATGGGCTTGGGTGAAGGGCTGCTTGCTCTTCAATCACTTTTCACTCTTTAAAATGGGCACTAAAACATTTAATTTCCAATCGAACTAGTTCCTTTAAAGGTTTATATGATATTTCTAGCTATTATAGAGCAGTGTTGCCTATGATAATGCTTATATGCCCTTTTTAAAGCCTGTAGGTATATAGTTTTTTCATTTAATTGAAACTTCCCCTAAACGTTCCCTAAAAGTTTCAACTTAATACCCAGTAGCTGTAATGGTAGTATGAATAGGACACACGTAGTGCCTTCTGGCTAGTTCAAAATTGGCTGTAACTTACCCTTAAAGGTCTAACTTAATACTGTAAACCATTTTT